>LVTN01000101.1:263683-283103 GCA_001649415.1 Musa itinerans | reverse complement strand
GATCATGAATAAGATTAAACTGTCACATCCTAAATATTTTTTTATAGCATCATAACTATATTTAGGAAGTATATTCGGAATCAAATAAATAAATATTATTTTTATTAATATATATAATTTATATAAATAATTTTATAATTTATTTATTTATTAAATTATAAATAAAAATAATCATAGGTTTTATTAAGAAAGACAGTGATATTAACTTGAAAATAAATTCAACTAATTTTACTTAAGAAAATTTCAACAATTGAGAATGCCTATAGTCAATTGTAAAATGAATATAATCAAAAGTTAATTGTCCCACTAACATATATCAAATACTTGAATGAGCACTTTTCCAATAATGAATGAAGAAACTTTATCATATAGGATTAGTTTATGTTCTCCCAATAACGGATGAGGATAAACCCATATCGTACTCTTAATAATAGATGGAGTTGTGTCCCTCACCTACCATATTCCTTCCAACAGCGGATGGAGGAACTATCCGTTATCATGTCTAACAGCTTCCTAGTCCCTGAAGGGAATCACCTTACCTACCATCGATAGGAAAACATATCATACGGGTCATGTTTATATCAGGATAAAATAATATATTAAAATATTTCTTTAAAAAATTATTAATATCAATTGACCTTCAATTGATTTGAACTCAATTTAATTATAACTTATATGAACTGATCTCTAATCCTCATTTATCCGATTGATCAAATGTGATTTGGTTCAATCAGTGTTTAAGCCTAAATCAAACAAAATAAAAACAATTAGCTAGACCCCATAATATTGGGTTAGGTTGGCTCAACTCATATATTGGTTATGTGCACCACACATGATTAAACATGTACCACACATGATTACACATGCACCACATCGGGCTGAGCCAACTCATAACCCATTGACTGGTTATGTGCACCGCATATGATTGCTCATGTTAGATTGAACTGAGCAAGCCAACGGGTTGAAGTCCATCGATGTTTAGCTTCAGGACGAAACGAAACGAAAGGAAAGGAAAGGGAAGGGGTTTGAAGCAGAGAGGTGCGGCTTCTGGAGACTCCCTTCTTATTCACTGCGGTGCTGCGTTGACCGTAAGGACTGCATGATGTCATAAATTCTATTATTTTATATGGTTTAATTATTTCCCTAATATCGTGTCCGAATTTTCCCCGTCATTAAATATTTAATCTTAATTCAACATAATTTATGCAACATCAGAGGGAATTCTTCCTCCTCCTAAGGAGACTCTACGACATGAACAGATAGATCATCATAAGAAGAGTTGCTTGTCTTTAAAGTTCATGAAATCTTCGATCGTTCGTTCGTACACACGCAATCTAATTCGCACCAGTAATGCATGAGAACATGCGGCTGAAGCACCCGAACCTCGGCTGCTTGGCCAAGCGGCCACGTCCGCCGCCAACCCTCTTGGACGAGAAGTCCTCCGGCGAGCGGTGCCGCCTGTGGCGATTCTGCTCCTGATGGAAACTCCCGAGCTTGATCGGCGGCGGCCGGAGGAAGCTCTGGGTGTTGGTGTCACCAAACCACTGCGAAGAACCGGTCGAGAGGGACCGGTAGTACTTGCGAGCCTTTCTTCTCTTGATCGCCCTGTAGATGTATGGGATCAGTCCTTCCATTCTTTTCTCGGTTACAATTAGCTAGACCCCATAATATTGGGTTAGGTTGGCTCAACTCATATATTGGTTATGTGCACCACACATGATTAAACATGTACCACACATGATTACACATGCACCACATCGGGCTGAGCCAACTCATAACCCATTGACTGGTTATGTGCACCGCATATGATTGCTCATGTTAGATTGAACTGAGCAAGCCAACGGGTTGAAGTTTGGCTTACTGGCTACACCTATCCTGTTAATTGGGCTTAACCTATAGGTTATGACTTGACCTAATATGAGATAGGCATGACTTGTTGTTTGGGCTTGGCCTATAGACTATGTCTTAGCCTTGGGTTGAGCCTAGTGTGTTGAATTGACCTGTCCTATGGGCTCTGGCCTAGCCCATTCAGCACTTGCGAGCCTTTCTTCTCTTGATCGCCCTGTAGATGTATGGGATCAGTCCTTCCATTCTTTTCTCGGTTGGAAGTGATGAAGGTTCTGTCAAGCCTCTTATAAAGAGGGAGAAGAAAGCTGAGTTGACTTTGGGTCCTTGTTGAGTGAATCTCTATGCCGCATTCGCTTGCAGAACAAGAAATTGTTGTCAGGATAAAGATGGAAATCTCCTGTCACCAACTGTCATTAGAAAAGATCATGAATAAGATTAAACTGTCACATCCTAAATAATGGATCTCTAATATATATTTAGAGCATAAAAAATGTGGAATACATCTTGGATTCTACCCGGGGTAATGAAAATCTTTATGTTATACATTACTAATCGATCTAATTATCAATCGATCTTTACCAAAGATATAATTTTATTCCTTAGAACATATTCTTTCCTTTCTAAGATCTAGATTGGTTACTCGATAAATGTGACATCATCTTTTAATTTTAATAAAAAATATGGTGATATTAACTTAAAAATAAATTCAACTAACCTTACTTAGGAAAATTTGAACGCAAAGTCAATTGTAAAATGAATATAATGAAAAGTCAATTCTCCCACTAACATATGAAACGAAGAAACTTTATCGTATATGATTAGTTTATGTTCTCCAAATAACAAATAAGGTTAAACCCATATTATACTCTTAATAATGGATGGAGTTGTGTTCCTCACCTACGAAAGTAGATCCATAATATATCATTGGAACATAGAGATGTAAAATACATATTGGATGCTATCCAAAACTGAAAATAATGTCAATGTGTATGTTACAAGTTCAGCTTTATTTAAGATCTCAAATGAGTTAATGAATCTATGGGCTAACTTTGCTTTTGGCCAATACTCCTATTGTCCTATACAGTATGAGGTGGAAATATGATTAGTTTTCTCACAAAAATATTCCTCCCAACAACGGATGGAGGAACTGTCTGTTATCATGTCTAACGACTTCCTAGTCCCTGAAGGGAATCACATTACCTACCCTCGATAAGAAAACATCTCATACGGGTCATGTTTATATCGGGATAAAATAATATATTAAAATATTTCTTTCAAAAATCATTAATATCAAATAATATCGATTGACCTTCAATTGACTTGAACTATAGTTTAATCAATTTAATTGAACTCAATTTAATTAGAACTTATATGAATTGATCTCTAATCCTCATTTAACTAGTTGATCTAATGTGATTTGGTTCAATCAGTGTTTAAGCCTAAATCAAACAAAATAAAAGCAATTAGCTAGACTGCATAATATTGGGTTAGGTTGGCTCAACTCGGTTATGTGCACCACACATGATTACACATGCACCACATTGGGCTGAGCCAGCTCATAGCCCATTAACTGGTTATGTGCATCACATATGATTGTTCATGCTAGATTGAACTGAGCAAGCCAGCGGGTTGAAGCTTGGCTTACTGGCTACACCTATCCTGTTAATTGGGCTTAGCCTATAGGTTATGACTTGACCTATCAGATAGGCATGAAGAGTTGCTTGCATTGTTCAATGTTCATCATCCCACAGGTGATTTCAACAACCAACTTAATCTTAACTCAACATAATTCGATCATATCTTACAAACAAGATTGCATAATTTATGCAACATCAGAAGGAATTCTTCTTCCTCCTCCTCCTCCTACTAAGGAGACTATATGACATGAACAGATCATTATAAGAAGAGTTGCATCGAAAGGTACATAAATACAACTTTGTCTTCAAAGTTCATGACTGGCTACACCTATCCTGTTAATTGGGCTTAGCCTATAGGTTATGACTTGACCTATCAGATAGGCATGACTTGTTGTCTAGGCTTAGCTTGTGGACTATGGCCTAGCCTTAACATCAGAAGGAATTCTTCTTCCTCCTCCTCCTCCTACTAAGGAGACTTTATGACATGAACAGATCACATAAATACAACTTGTCTTCAGAGTTCATATGAGGACATCATTTGGAGTATTGACAAGTGCTGGAGCACGAGGTGTGTTATGCAGTATCATCGGGGAAGTAACACATAATTAGTGATAGATGTATGTAAGGCTTGAGTTTTCTTTATGATATGTGAAACTTCCAAGTTATGGTTTGCTGGAGTATCTCTCTAAATACGTAGGCTAGTAGTATTGTGATCATAAATACCCCGAGAAACAAGATCATTGTTCTTATAAATTGGCTCTATTACTCTTATAATATGACAAAGATAATTATCAATCAAAATCAATTAAGTGACCCAAGCACCTATAGATCCTAGACCGATAAGATATCATATGTTAATTTTTTTTTATTGGATTGTAACGTATTTTCATAAATACATCCATATATATATATTAGACCATGATACTATAAAAAGATGTCACATCTTCTATTTTATTTTTATACATGATCATAATACATTTTCATAAATATATCTAAAATCAAATAAATAAGCATTAAATCATCCAATTGACTATGGTGCAGCGTTGACCCGAAGGATTGTATGATGTCATCAAATTTTCTTCGACTACAATTACAAATACAAGCAACAAAACAAGACTTTTTCTGCTTTTGCTTATATATTTAGATCTATTTGTTCCATCTCTAATTTTGACTTGGTCTTCTCCCAAAACCAAGAGTTGCTTGCATTGTTCAATGTTCATCATCCCATTGGTGATTTCAACAACCAACTTAATCTTAACTCAACATAATTCGATCATATCTTACAAACAAGATTGCATAATTTATGCAACATCAGAAGGAATTCTTCTTCCTCCTCCTCCTCCTACTAAGGAGACTTTATGACATGAACAGATCACATAAATACAACTTGTCTTCAGAGTTCATAAGATCTTCGATCATTCGTTCATATACATGCAATCTAATTCGCACCAGTAATGCATGAGAACATGCGGCTGCTCCCAAACCTCGTCTGCTTGGCCAAGCGGCCATGTCCGCCGCCAGCCCTCTCGGGCGAGAATTCCTCCAGTGAGCGGTGCCTCCTGTGGCCATTCTGGTCCTCATGGAAACTCCCGAGCTTGATCGGCGCCGGCCGGAGGAACCTCTGGGTGTTGGGGTCGCCAAACCACTGCGAAGAACCGGTCGAGAGGGACCGGTAGTACTTGCGAGCCTTTCTTCTCTTGATCGCCCTGTAGATGTATGGGATCAGCCCTTCCATTCTTTTCTCGGTTGGAAGAGTTTGAAGGTTCTGCCAAGCCTCTTAAAGGAGGGAGAAGAAAGCTGAGTTGACTTTGGTTCCTTCTTGAGTTAATCCGTCTGCCACATTCGCTTGCAGAACAAGAAATTGCTGTCAGGATAAAGATGGAAATCTCCTGTCACCCACTGTCATTAGAAAAGATAACGAAGAAGATCAAACAATGCAACAGTCAATCACTTGGCGTATAATAAATCACCAAGACGAGAAACGAGCTCTTGGAGTCTCCCTCTTGATGAAGCCTTGCTTCATGCCGTCTCAACACTGCTGTTCTCATCATTGGTGGCTCGGGGTAGCGGGTTTCCATGGTCCTGAAGCGACAGAGCCGTGCATGAACAAGCCTCCTTGGTCACCTAACTCTCCACTGATCACCATCTCTGTTTCTTCAGACCCATGCCTCCACATTAGAATTCCATGGAAGGTGCAATAAATTAGTCAAGCAAAGTGATCTAATCCTTTCCGATGTGGATTTCTTTCCACGCTCGGCTGAAAATAGAATGCAGACAGTAGCAGGTCTACAGATTAATCAGCCATCAGGTGGAAGAAGCTGACCACCTTTATCGCTCGAGTCAAAGAAGCTGAAAAGCGTGAGTCGAAACAAAGTGACCTGAAACAGATGCATCAGTCAACATAAATGATCTCCTCCTTCGAGCCTGCTTGATGAAACTTCCAGTCACAAGTCTTTCATCTTAGTTTGTGTTTGCTTACATCTAAGCAGGTCAAGACAGTTTGCAGTATGAATTCAGCAACTGATGAATTCATGATACATCAGGTTGACATCAAACCTCCAGCTCTGGTTGGAAATTTATTATGCAAACAAAGAAGATTTTGCACCTGGAGATGCTACAGATCTTGTTTATTCAAAGGATATCTTGATGGTACTGACTAAATGCAATGAGTACATGAACCTGGCACTGAAGATATCCAGTTCAAGGAACAAGTTGATATGCTAGTTTCATATGGTAATTTAATTTCACCCACAGGAAGAGCTACTGGTTTTGTTTTGGTCACTGGTTTCCTGAAAGCTCTTTGCTGTGGATGTGGTTTTGCGGTGGATGTGGACTTTGATTATGGGAGAAATTAAATTAAAAATGTTTAACTTACATCGATTAAAAAATTTCGTTCAATAAAAAGCGAGCATAGTGAAAATAAAAATTTAATTTATAATATAAATAAAAAATATAAAATAAATATAAATCAGATTTTATAGTGGTTCGATCATCCCGACCTATGTACACTAAATTGGACAAAGATCAACACTTTTTTTAAAAGTATATTTTGCTATAGATTTATAGAATAATTCCAAAATTATTTATTTTGCTGTTGCAGAAATTGATCATAAGTAATTGCATCCACGTGGGAAAACCCGGTCCAATTGGGGCATATTCCGTTCGACCCGTTAAGTATCATGTGGTTCGTGGGATCAATGGTTCATGACACGAATCACGATGAACTCGTTTCTTCGTCGCTGCAATAGTTTTGTCTTTACATTGTCGTGGCCCACGGCATTTGTCGTAACTTGAGTCGGAACATGGTTAATGGAACCGCGTTCTTGCCGGGGTTGCTAACGACGTGCAGAGCACGTGCGTGCTTACATGTGGAGCGAAAGCCACCGCGCTCGCCCCCTCTCACCGCCGCGCGTGTCGCACCGCTGTTGACCTCTGCGTCGTCTCCGCGTGGTCATCGTCAGGTACTTGCTGGCCCCCGATCATCTTCTCCTTGCTCCCTCTAATTTCTCTCCAGTCGATCCTCGCCATCTCCATCCTCAGCCTGCCCAATCCGAGGCCAGAAAAACAACAGATTGATCCCAGCTTTGCGTCTGTTCCTGATCTCGGTGCGTGATCGTTACTTGCCTTCTAGCTGTCCGTCAAATCTTATTATCATCTCTTTCTTTCATCTGTTATTCTGGAATTAGGTAAAATATACTGACGATCGTCGGGCGTATTGAACCGATCTTGAAGGTTCTGGATGATGTTACTCATCTCGTGATGCTTTTAGGTTCCAAGTGTTTCTTGGCGTCTGTTTTAGATGGATTTAGCCTACCGATTTTGGATCTGAAAAGAAAATGAACTCATTTAAGTGTATCGTTTTGTTTCTTTATTTCTTTACGTTAGGATAAATGTTATTTTTATGATTTAGATCTAATAATCATCTGTCTTGAATTTAGTTTGTATTAGACGATCTTTTTCTTTATGTTTTAGGCATGGCATCCTCTGATGACTCAAGAGTTGTCGAAAGAGAAGCCAAGGAGAAAAAGCACGAGAAAGAAGAGGGGCATGAAGAAAAAGGGGGTTTTTTCGACAAAGTGAAGGACTTCATTGAGGATGTTGGTGAGAAAATTGAGGAGGCGATAGGCTTCGGGAAGCCCACTGCCGATGTTGCTGCCGTCCATCTACCATGCATCAATCTGGATAAGGCAGATATTGTCGTTGATGTGCTGATCACGAACCCTAATCCCATCCCGATTCCCCTCATTGATATCAATTACTTGATCGAAAGTGATGGGAGGAAGCTGGTGTCTGGACTGATCCCTGATGCTGGTACGATACATGCGCATGGCTCTGAGACTGTCAAGATTCCGGTGACGTTAATATACGATGACATCAAGAGCACTTACCATGATATCAAGCCTGGAAGCATCATCCCTTACAGAGTCAAGGTTGATCTCATCGTGGATGTGCCGATTTTTGGGAGGATCACCCTGCCTCTGGAGAAGACTGGTGAGATTCCAGTACCATACAAGCCGGACATTGATGTTGAAAAGATACACTTCGATAAGTTCTCCTTTGAGGAGACAATGGCATCCCTGCACCTGAAGTTAGACAACAAGAACGACTTCGACATGGGGCTCAATTCACTGGATTATGAATTTTGGCTCGCTGATATCAGCATTGCAAGTGCAGAGCTAAACAAATCGACAACGATCGAAAAGAATGGAACTACAAGAATGGAGATTCCTATCTCTTTTAGGCCAAAAGACTTCGGCTCTGCTCTTTGGGATATGATTAGGGGAAGGGGTACTGGTTATTCTATGAAAGGAAACATCGATGTAAACACTCCATTTGGACACATGAAGTTGCCAATCAGCAAAGAGGGTGGAAGCACTCGCCTTAAGAAGGGGGATGATGACGATGATGATGGCGAGGTAAGTTAGCTTAGTTGTCATCCTTTTCCTCTTAAAAGACACTTATATGCGTATGTGTGACTAATTTCATCGATGGACTGCATCTGCTTGTTGATTTTGTTAGACATAAACATGTTAGTGCTAAAATATCACTAGCTGTTGATGAGTAGTACTCATGTGAACTGTCAACATGAAAATAGTTGTCATGTTTTGAATACTTCTTCCTGGACATTTTTTGTTGTTTGGTGCAAAGCCTGTTGAGAGCAGTCTGTGCACTAGCAGACATAGGCAAAAAGAGAGAAAGAATTCTAGCAGTTAATGTTAGAAAGTTTACAACCTTGTGTAGTAAATATCTTCAAGATGACATATATAATTGGTAATATATTTCAAGGACATGAGTAAAACACTTACATTACAGAAGCTTTACATCTGAACTGACTTGTTGTGTTTGTTGGTTTGAAAATTTTGTTAAAGATAGACCAACCAAAAAAGATGAAACACTGAGATATATAATTAATGAAGAATGATACTCATCTAGGTGTGACAAAAAGGATACGAGATCAAATGCTAGTATTTTTTGTCTTTCATTTTTGTTCTCCAAGACACATTCACTATAAACACCATAACAGATTTAGCATTTTAGGTTTTGTGGGACACCTTAGTGTGTTAGTACATGCATCAACCAAGATCTGAAAATGATAGCTTTCTTAAGTGGCTATATAGAATTTGTCCTCAAGACAAGTGAAATGTTTGTGAGGATGGTATTTAGCTGATACCCAACATTATGACACGCAAGGATATGGATTCTTATAGTTAGATAAGATCATGCGAACCAGAGAAAAATTCAAACTTCATGGCTTACAACTAATGCAGATATTATATATATATATTTGTGTACTAAATCTTTTCTGTGTCAACAACTGATGTTCCTCTTGCTAGAGATTGCTTTCCATAGAAGATAATTCATTATCAGATGGTGCTTCTGATCCTTGGCTTCTTTCTCAAGGAACAACTAAATTTCTAAAATGAACAGAAACAGATGGCATCTTTTACCAAAACATCAGTTCTGCAAGTCCATGCATGGCCTCCTTGTTTGACTGGCTGATTTGTTGCTAACCTTCCTGTAATACCTTTATGCAGGATTAGAGCAGAGGTGTGGAAGATTTGCAGTTAAGATGAATTGAGATGTGAAAGTAGATCAATATATAGCTGTATTTCCGGCGATATATGAGTTCTGTAAAAATCATGTCCCTTGTCTTGTCCTGTTCTGGTATTTCAACCCACTTCAGGGATGGTATTTTGGCCCTTATCCCTATCAAGAACTGCTGTTTATTAGCTAATAAGCTGCTCATATATAGTCTTCTCCTACTTTTTGCTCAGACCTGGGCTTTATGGAGTTTGTAGCATGCATAAGCTGTTGTGTAATGTTTACCCACATATATATATAAAATGTTTACCCACGTGTTATGATAAAAATACTTAAAAGAATAACAGGGTAAAAGAGAATGGGGACGACGACCACACAGCAAATACATTGAGAAGAAGAGAGTCATAGATATAATGTGATTTCTTTGTCGATTGTAAAATATTAAGTATATTAATGAGAGAATATTCATTCGCTAGATATCATGCATTTAGCACATCCACAATTTTTAACTGATGAAAGTTTCATGTGTCAAATATCGATCGCCACAAATAACATTCATATAACAAAATCAGTCGTATAGAAACACACTCTCCCTCATTTTCTCTTGAAGAAATCAGTCGGGGCCAAAAATGTTCCAAGATTCGTGACCGGTGATGCAACGGACGGATGGCTCAGTCGGTTCCACGTAGGATCTAATGGTGCTCTCGCGGTACCGGCTTCGTGTTCCCTGCGAGCCTACGCGAACATCGCAAACCAACACGTGCACAAGTAACGCGACCAGGACGCGGGGTTGCAGGCAGCCACGCAACGGGCTCCACAGCCAGATCAAGTTACAGTGGAGGTAGATGCGCGGGTATGTGTAAGCAGGTAACTACGTCTCTGGTCCTGCTTAAACAGAGAGCTCAGAACCAGATCACTGGTCATCTCCGCTAACCGGTAACTTGACCGGCCGACGTCGCACATTGTAACGGAGCAACGCTTCCACTACTCCGTTCTTTACCAGATTCGGTTTCCCTGCCACATATTAAGTCCGATCTGGGTTTTCCTTCAATCAAAAGAAAGGTAAACGAACGAGTCGGTGATCGAAGGATTGCGACCATTATATTTATCTTCCGCTGGAAGACAATAGTAACAGAAATGGAGCTCCGAACCGCACCCAACTAATATTAATACCAAAACCCCCAACCAGAAACAAAACTCTCTCCCTCTCTCTCTCTCTCTCGTAATTGAGCCGGGAGTTGAATCTCTCCATCGCTCGAAGTCTCCCACCCTAATCTAATCTTCTCGTCGATGAAATCGAAGCCCTAGTCTCTCTCCTCACTCGAGCCCTTTCTCCGTCATCTCGTGGACTATATCCCGCTTGAATCATTGTTTCGGGGCCTCGATTTCTCTGCAGTTGGCTTGTACCCGATTCGAGCCATGGAGGGTGGCGGAGGGCCTCACAGTTCTCGCACCGCGGAGGAGGTCTTCCGCGACTTCAGAGGCCGGAGAGCCGGCATGATCAAGGCGCTCACAACCGGTTCTTATCGTTTCGTTTTTACGGACGTGCTGCACTTGTTGGTGCTTTTCCTCGAAATTAATGTGTTTAATTGCTGCTTCTGGTGGTGCAGATGTGGAGAAGTTCTACCAGCTGTGCGATCCAGGTGAAACGGTCGCCCCTTTCTTTGGTTTATACTCTTTGGTTAGGGTTACGCCTCTCGGTTTTGTTAGATCCATGGTTTGGTCCTCGATTTCTAGTGAATTCACTCGATTTATCAGATAATTTGGTGATGAATGATTAATGGAATTTCATGTTGTTTTGTTTGTCGGTCTAGTGGTAATTGGTATATTACGTTAGTTTGTTATGCATTTCCTGTGGTTGGTCAAAGTTCCTTGCATTATTATATCACTTGGTTGATGTCCAGATCAGTTTATATAGAGTTTACTAAGGCCTAGCTTGCAAAGGAAAATAGTTGCTTGTGTTAAACATAAACAGAAGGCATATTTGAAGGATTTGGGTAGTGGACAGGAAAACTCAACTATAATAGCCAGTTTTGCTTAGTCTTCTGCGTTACCCTTGTCCTATCTTTTTCAGTTTATATAGAGTTAACCAAGACCTCGCTTGCCTAGGAAAATAGTTGATCGAGTTAAACATAAACAGAAGGCATATAATCAGGATTTGGCTAGTGGACAGAAAAACTCAACTATGATAGTCAAATTTGCTTAGTCTTCTGTGTTACCCTCGTCCCATCTTTTTCTTTTCTTGTTTTTCTCCCTCATTTAGTCTTCTTTCCTTCTCTACATATATGGCAACAACTATTTCACTATTATTTACAGTCTAAAGAATCATCAGGTCATACATAGAATTAGTTGAATATGATTTGTTTCCTTTCATCATACTATTTTCTATTAATAATTAATACGGTCCTGCTGCTTCACTTAAAAGCAGTTCATTGTTTTTATCTATTATTCAGATAAATGGGTGTTGAATGATTGGAATTTGTTTATTTTCATCTATGCTTGCTTTGTTTGGTGGAATGTATCTATTAACCTATTGTGCGTACCCTGTAATTAATCTTGCTTTTGACTAAAATCAGACTCTCTTGAGGATGTTGATGGTTAGGCCAATTTTAGGCACTTTGAGGGGCTTTGTGGTTTCACATGATTTCGTTTGCGTATTGCTAGAATGATATTCTAATTGAGAATGTTGCATTTAGAGATGCAGTGCTACCCTTTGGTACCTATGATTGCAATTGAAGTTGCTTTTGTTTGGTCTCATTCAATCGGAACATATTCTTGATGTTTGGAAATGCTGCATAATGGTGGTGTTTGAATTTATCATCACATTTGCGGAATAGTAGTCGATTTTTTAGATATTGAATTTTAAAATTATTTTTATTGGTCAAATTTGATCCAACCAACCTGATTTGATTTATCCTACTGATCCTGTTGGATTGTCAACTTGCTGGTCCCAATACTAATGCCAAATTTTGGGAACTATTGTCAATATTTCTATCCGTGTATAACCTCTTATTAATCAGGTAATCTAGTGAATCATTTTTACCACAAACCTCCTTAAAAGAGTAAATTTATAAGCATGGTTGAGATGGGTCTAGGAGGGTATAAGTAACTCATCCTTGAGTGAACTTAATCAATTACACATTCTGATCACTGACTCCTAGTCATGTTTTACTCATATTGACATGATTTAACCCATATACTCAACCAAACACGGCATGATTAATATGTAAATCTGATTA
This sequence comes from Musa itinerans, assembly GCA_001649415.1. Classification (NCBI taxonomy): domain Eukaryota; kingdom Viridiplantae; phylum Streptophyta; class Magnoliopsida; order Zingiberales; family Musaceae; genus Musa; species Musa itinerans. The sequence continues at coordinate 270,337 of LVTN01000101.1, read as the reverse complement.
CAACACATTTAACATGTTAACCTGATTATTGATTTGGTCAATCAGGTTGCTGTGGTCAAGAACATTACATTGGTTTATGCCATAAACCCATTTAAGCTCAACCAGAATTTTGTTTTATTGTCGGGTGTGTGACAAGCAGAGTCTGTCTAGGGCTGTTACCAATAAGATGCCACAAGTACCAGGATACAAATCTGATTTGAGAAACAACATCTAAGCTGGAAGCAGGGAAAATAGCTTAAGAAATCATTACAAGTTAAAACAAGTAATAAATGACAACATGTACAAAATAACTACTATATGAGTTGGACTGTGTTAAAATACTATATAATATACATTATTGTTATAAGATTTTGGTTGTTTATGTTGATACATTTCTTTTCTCTTCCAATAATTAATAGTAATGCACAATTTTGTATACAAAAGGGAAGGATGCAATTCATAGATAGAGGTAGCATAACTGCTTATATGATAGTTGTGAGTTTCTCAATAACCATGGGCATCCTATTGAATTGGTTTGAACAAGCGTCAAGTATCCCACAAACCTTGAAAAGGGACAATATTAATTAATTGAGTATTATCATAAATTACAGAAAGCTAACAATGAAATTAACTGAAAATCACATGAAAGAATTGGAAAACTGATCAACAGATTACTGAAACGTAATCTATTGAAGTGACTGAATAACAATCAAAGTAAACTAGTTTACTGAAACGTAAAACCAATTATGTCAAATGTGAACTAAACTAATTCCAAGTTGCATCAAATACTTGGTATTACTATATGTTCTCAATAATTTCTGATTCTTCTGCCATTTTTCTTTTCAAATGGATCTTGAGTTACTGCATGTTGTAGTATCAAGACAAACATTTAAAGTAATCTTCCGTTAGAACAATTTATCCCTTTGATATCTGAGTTGTCTTCTACAATTATAATCCATTCCGTATGATATATTATTGTCAGCTTTTCGTTTCAGATATGTAGAAAAGCTTTGCGTCAGGATATTCCTCGGTGTTTTCTGGAACTTATGTTGATAACCACATACTTTAGCATGTATTGTTTAGTTAACAAAGTGTTAAATGTGACTGCTTATGATTTGATTATATTTGCAGAAAAGGAGAACTTATGTCTTTATGGGCTTCCTAACGAGACTTGGGAAGTAACCTTGCCTGCCGAGGAAGTACCTCCAGAACTTCCTGAGCCAGCCTTGGGAATTAACTTTGCCAGAGATGGCATGGAAGAAAAGGACTGGCTTGCCCTAGTTGCAGTCCACAGTGATGCATGGTTGCTTGCTGTTGCCTTCTATTTTGGGGCACGCTTTGGATTTGATAAGGAATCCAGGTAAGGTTTATCTGGTTTGAGCTATGGAAAGTCACCTTAGCAATGATGCCTTGTCGTCAACTTAACAATGTTGCCTTTATCACTTTCTGTTACTTTGTTCTTATTAGCGAGTTCCAAATGTTGTTGATCTATTCAGTATGAATTTAGTGATTAATCTATTCCTTCCAAAGTCAGATGCACATCAAGTTAAGTAGCTTTTCTTAATTATGTTATACTTCAACCATATAAGCAAGAGCATCTGCTTGTTTGCTTTGACATCTGTAAGATTGAGAATTTTTATATAGTTGTACTACGTGGTTGATCTTTGTAGTTTGTTAAACCCATATATGAAAAAATTGCCTAAATTCGTGTGGTTTCGGTTGTCTTAGCCTTATCAAAAGGGTTGAGGGTTAAATTAACCCTTCGGAGTTAAGGGTTAAATGAACCTTGTCAAAATGAGTTCCATTTCGATAATGCAGAATATGATAGCCCAAGAAAATGGTTGGTTAAAGGACGCTTGGTATTCTGTTTTTTTTTTCCTGATATAAAATAACCCACTCCTCTTGAACCCAAACCGAATGCAGCCTAGCTTCAAGTTAAGTAGAGATTCAAAAGAAACAACTTTCTAGCCTACACCATCTTTTACACCATGTTGTTCATGGAGATGGTATGCTAACAAGTCTAAATTTGTAGGAGGTAACGTTATGTAGTTGGTTTGCTTTCAAAATTCGTGTATTGTGATGTCTGTGCAGTGTTGATATGGACTGTAAAAGTGCATATAATTTTGCCTTCATTGCTTTCTTTTTAACTTGTCATCTCAACTTCAATGAATTAATTACTTTTCACAAAAATAGAAACACTATTAAGCAAAAAGGGTCAGTTCTACTTTTGTTTATATATAGTGCATCTGAGACACCCATGACTTGCTGCAAAGTTGCCCCAAGTTCTTTAAATGGCTGTTGCCGGTGAATGTGACTAGAGAAACTCTTGTGTTTCTTTCCATTATTTTTTGTGCAGTGAAGCCAGGCTTTACAACTAATTATCCTGATAGAACCTTGCCTGTCAACTTGAGCAAATAATTCTGGACCATTATGCCCTATTGTATATTTTGTGAAATACACATAGATGGACAACAATCTGCTATGTAAGGCCCTGGATTTATTTGCTTTATAACATTGAAATTAATTGTTGCTGTTAGGCTTTATGAATTTAGAGTATATGCATATAATAGCTATCAGAAATTATGATTGCTTGGGTTTACATGGTTGCAGACTTTGGTTTTTCTTTTTATATCTGGCTTTTCAGTTGCTATGAGAGTGTTTTTTATTCATACAAGGCATATATTTTATCATATGCTTCTGATAAGAACTTGGAACTCTCCTGTGGCTCTCTCCTTGTTGGAGTTACTGAATTATGGTGTTATACTATCGGATAGAATCTGTTTATCTGTTTTTTTAGCATTTTTAGAAGATTCCTTGTTAGGAAATTGGAAATTCATGATATCATTTCCCCTGTGGTGTTGTAACTATCACAGGAGGAGGCTTTTCAATATGATTAACAATCTCCCCACCATATTTGAAGTTGTAACTGGAACTTCCAAGAAACAGTCTAAGGAGAAGACCTCTAATAGCAGCAGCAAGAACAAGCCCAACTCAAAGACGGTAAATTCTTCTTACATCACGTCTTTATTCCTTCTTATTTTGTCTGTTTATTTGCAATGTTTGCTGCCTGTTTTGTCTTCAGCAGTCAAGACCGCCCGAGTCCCAAACCAGGGCTTCAAAGATGCATTCTCCAAAAGAAGATGAAGATAGTGGCGCAGACGAGGAGGAGGAAGAAGAAGAGGATCACGAGAACACTCTATGTGGTGCATGCGGTGACAATTATGCCAATGATGAGTTTTGGATATGCTGTGACATGTGTGAAAGATGGTTCCACGGGAAGTGTGTCAAGATCACCCCTGCCCGAGCTGAGCACATCAAACAGTACAAGTGCCCAAGTTGCAGCAATAAGAGGGCAAGAGTATGAAACAAGCGTTTGTTTTGGGTAATTTGCTAATTCTTCAATGACGTTGGAAAACAATTCCAAACAGCAGACATGCAAGCCTGAGTCGTTTAGGTTCTAGACTTTTGTTTCTCGTGTCCTTGTTCACTATTTTGTTAGTCGTCTCTTTGAACGAGAGCTCGAGTGTGTGTGTGTGTTAGAGAAATCTTTAATTTGCTTAATATAACTTGGTAGTTAATGTTAGGGGCTCAGATTTAGCGGTATTGTACTTTTAAAATGAAAACTAAATTAGGATTAGTATGGTGGTGATGAGAACCTTTGTTCTAATGTTTTTTCCTCCCTCTGTTTTCCTGACACCATATAACTTCTTCATGTTATATGGTTTCGAAAGCTGGAAATTAGCTCCTTGTCTAATCGATGCGTTTCCTAGTCCACTGCTCTAGGATAAATAAATGGTTTTTCTTCTTCAAGAACTACTTTATGGATGAGCTAAGTAGTTAGCCCTTTTCCCCAAGGTCCACAAAATCGTATCGTACCGAAGTTTCGACTTGGGCTCGGTACGGTACGGTATGGGTGTACCGAGCGGTACACCCCAGGTGTACCGAGCACTCTGTTTGCACTGCTGCAGTGCTACAGTGCACTGCTGCAGTGCTACAGTGCACTGTATTACTGTACCGATCGTATCGCCCGGTATCGGGCGGTCCGCATACCGATAACCTGTCGGACCGGTACGTACCGCCCGATACGGGCGGTACACATCGAAATTGCATACCTTGCTTTGTATCGGGCGGTACACATCGAAATTGCATACCTTGCTTTTCCCCCACTGTTTTTGTGCCATCTATTGAAAATGTGATAGTATTCTCATTAGGAATATGTTCAGAATATCGAACGGCGCTGTTTCCATGAATCAATCTTCCTCTCTTCTTCAGGATTTATATTTATTTGCAGAGCAGCCATAAACATCATGCAAAGTCTGTCTTGATAAATAGATCTCCTCCCCCTCAGGGCTAAAAGACCTTTTGCAGGATGATAAGATGTGAAAGAATGTTCATAAGCGTCCTCTTCCTCTATGATTCACATCCGATAAAAAGGCACAGCTCGTACGTAGCTCCCGCCCGTACCACCAGCAGCAGCATGCATGCATGGTCTCACCTAATTCACTTTGCCAACACAACACTAGACTTACCATCCAATTCTATCCGGCTACACCCACTCACTTTGTCAACACCTCTTTCTCTAATAACTCTCCTAACCTTCTCCACAACCTCCCATTTCCTCGCAGATGCATAGATATTAGCCAGCAAAACATAGTTGCCTGCATCCTCTGGTTCCAGCTTGAACAGCTCTTCTGCTGCAAACTCCCCTAGCTCAACCCTTTTATGGATTCGGCTTGCGTGAAGGAGAGCCCCATAGACGCCAGCATGTGGCCTCACGGGCATATCATCGATCACCTTCTTCGCTTCATCTAATCGCCCAGCTCGACCCAGTAAATCCACCTTGCAAGCATAATGATCGACCGTAGGGGATTCGATCATCTCAAACACCCTGCATCCTTCCTCTGTCAGACCTGCATGGCTACAAGCTGTCAAGACACCGAGGTACGTGATGGCATCGGGTTTTACACCTTCTTCCATCCGCCTCATCAGTGCAAGTGCTTCATACCCATCGCCGTTAGCTGCTAAGCCTGAAATCAATGAGTTGTAAGATGACACATCCCTCTTTGGCATTTCCTCGAAAACTCTCTTAGCTTCTTCCAAGCTTCCGCAACTCGAGTGCATGAAGATGAGTGCATTGTATACAGAAACAGTCGGTTCGATTTGGTTCTCCTGCATGTAGCGTACCAACCATCTTCCATGTTCGAGAGATCCCAAATGCCCGCAAGCAGAGATAAGACTCGACATCGTAACTTCATCTGGCACCAATCCCTTCACCATCGTCATATCCCTAAAGAGTTCCATAGCAAGACCAAATCGACCATTCTGCGAGTAACCCGAGATCATCGTGTTCCATGAGATCACATCCTTAGCTGGCATGCTCTCGAACAGCTCCCTTGCTGCATTTAGATCACCTTCCTTTGCATGCGCCGCTATCATCGCATTCCAAGACACCGAATTCCGATCTTCCATCTCGTCAAAGATCATCCTTGCCTTCACCAAATTTCCACAACTAGCATACATGTCGATCAAGGCCGTCTTGAGGAAGCAATTCATGGGCACCTTCCTCTCCATAATCGTACTTGCTATGCATTCGGCAAACCTTATATCACCCTTTGCGGAGCACACCGCCATGATGGAGACCCATGTGGTCTCATTGGGACGAACTCCAGCACTGACCATTTGGTCGAACAGTCTCAACCCTTCGTCCGACCGATCGTTCTGCACATAACCCGATAGCATTGCATTCCACGAGACAACGCTCCTCTCCGGCATCCAGTCAAAGAACCTCCGAGCAGCCTCCAGCTCCCTCAGCCTTGACAGCCCGGTAACCATCGCAGTCCACGAGACCACGTTCCGTTCTGGCATCAAATCGAACGTTCGAAGCGCTTCCTCCTTGCGGCCCCACTTCCAGTACCCGGAAAGCATGACGTTCCAGTCCGTAACCGCTTTCTCCGGCATTTCATCGAACAGTCTTCTCGCGGTCTCGACGGGCCCGTGATGAGCGTAGGAACTCATCACCGCGTTTCGGACGAACCGATCCCGGTGATGACCCAGCTTCAAGACGAGGCTGTGGGCACAGGCAGCGGCAGGGCCGAGCGATTTGATCAAGGCTGGGAACACGGAGGGTGCGTGCGGCGTGACGGCGAGGCGGGACATCCGGCGGAAGAGGGAGACGACGTCGTCATGAGCGCCAGAGCGGGAGCAGATACGGAGGATGGAGGCGAAGGAGCGGGCGTCCGGGTGTGGAATTGAATCGAACAGGAGGCGAGCATAGGGCAGAGGGGCGCCGATGCCCGCGCATTGAGCGACGAGGAGGGTAGCGGCAAGGTGGTGCGAGCCATCAAGGGGTGTTCGGCGGATGACATGGGCATGAAATTGCTTCAGGTGGTCGAGGCTTTTGATCCGGCCGGGCGGTAGGGCCGGATCGTGGGACATGCAACGGAGAAGAGCACGAAGACAACCGGGAAGTGATGTTGGGATAGAGTAGTATATATGTATATATATATATATGTATATATACATATACATGTATATATATATGTATATATACATGTATATATATATATACATGTATATATACATATATATATACATATATACATGTATATATACATATATATACATATATACATATATATATATATGTATGTATATATACATATATATGTATGTATA
>LVTN01000101.1:236348-263634 GCA_001649415.1 Musa itinerans | reverse complement strand
ATATACATATATATGTATGTATATATATGTATATATATGTATGTATATGTATATATATGTATATATATTTATGTATATATGTATGTATATATGTATATGTATATATATATATATATGTATGTATATACAAGGTTCGTAATACCGTGTCGTACCAATATTTCGATCTGAGCTTGGTACGGTACGGTACGAGTATACCAACAATACACCCAAGTGTATCGAAGTATTGTAACAGTGCTATAGTACCATAATATACTGTTACAGTGTTATAGTGTACTGCTATTGGCACTGTAGCAGTGCTACAGTGCACAACTACAGTGCCGCAGTCGAAACCAGTACGTACCGCCCGGTAACGAACGGTCCGTGTACCGATAACCTATCGGACCGGTACGTACCGCCCGATATGGGCAGTACACTTCGATATGGCAGACATTATATATATATATATATATTCTTAACTAAAATAAGTCACCATGGTCTTTTTCCCTTGTGGTCAACAATATCATATCATATGCTATGATCTAAAAATGCAACCTAAAAATGAAAATGGATCCAAACTTGGGTACAAGAAACAAACTGAATCATTCAATTACATCAACTGCCAAGAATCCATCAGTACAAGGTTACATTACTAACAATAACACATCAATTTCTACGGCGAAATCACACTATAAGTCATCGATGGCAAGTTTACCATTCAAGGGTAAAGGGAGAAAAAAGAATAAATAATCAAACAGATTCAGAGGACATCGATAAACAACTAACGAGGAACCTTCACACGATATGTTTGTATCAAAAGGATATAACCAAGCAGAGCCTTAGGGTGTATGGCCTTTTTTCGATGATCGCAACAAGAATGATTAGTAGGCCATGAACATTGGCAATGAGACCATGAGTTGAGGTTGGATTAAGCACCAGAATCTTGAGTCATCGACCGGTTTTTGCCCGTTTCATACCCGTGCTATTGAATGGGGATAGGCTCGGGCTCAACTGAGGGCTCTCTTCCCGCAAGGTGCCGTTCAGAATGGCCAATTCCCTTAGCTGTTGCTTCTTGTAGTAGTCCACGGATTCGTCCTGAGGCATTATATGTTAAACATAACTAACCGACATTACAAACAATTGATTGCAAGTGAATTTTGCATGCACAACACAAAGGTTTTGATTTGTACCACTGGCTTTAAAAGATCTTCCAATATCGCCACAGCTTGATTTAAACGAGCATCGATGATGTCTGCTGTAAACTCTGCCTCGACCAGGACATGTAATGGCTCATTCAGGTGCTCGTATCCGGGTTTATCTCTTAGTTTTTCTTCCTACAGAAAATTTAAGATTTTGGAATCAACAGATAAGGATATATTGCCCAGCTTAGAATAAATATCCATTACAACTTCTGGAAGTGACACTTAGAATAAAAGTTATTTTGATGTACAAGATTAATGCCATTCGAAAAGAATCTGGCACAAGAGTCCTGATATAATGTAAGAGCATCCAAAAACAAACCATTTTTTCAGAAATTTCATGCATTGTATGTATGCATCATGCACCAGTATACATGGCAACCATAAAGAACAACTAAAATTCTACTCCAGGTAAATCTGAAGAAAGGAAGACAAGACCTTATGTCATCGTCTGTAGAAGACTTGGTTTCCTCAGACGGTCATAAAAAGTCGCTGGTTACATCAGAAAATATTAGTAGAATAGAAGGAAAAGACAATCTTAGACCTCCATCAGTATGGAAAGTGGCATCAGGAGCTCATGACTACAGAACGCGGAAACGAAACAAATGATTCATAAGTTGCAACAGATTAGAGTGACAGACAGGTAACCATGAGAAAATATCCATGTATTTCTATTCCTCAAAGTCTCACCATTTTATATATTGCACAAAGAAAAGATATCTCCTAACTGTAGCTTACCCTTAAATGGTCACTGAGAACTTCCAACATGACCATAGGTTGGCAAGGATAGCCAGAGATAACTATTAAATAACAAGGTTTTCCTTCGTATGTACAAAATTTATGCGAATATGCATCTGTTTGGTGCAATAAGTGTTCATGGTTATGCCATTAATCTTTGTGTTCCAAGATGGTCTATAGATATCCAAGAAGAAAGACATAGTCAGTTAAGGAACTAAATAGTATTTATACTAGATGATGGTAGGTTATGTGACGACAGGACATAAAAATTGGCTACACCAATAAAGCAGTATCTTCACATAAAGCATTCAAACCTAGAGTTGTTAGTTCAGAATCTTCGGATCCTAACCAAATCCTAAGCAACTCAAAAATTGCTAGATTTGGTTAAACACAGTCTCCTGAAGCCTCAATGTAACCGGGGAATGAAGCTCTTGCAGAGCTTTAAAGATAGCAACAATATAGCTAAACGTGATGCATGATATAAAATAAAGAATAGTATTCGGCGAAACTTTTAGATGGCTGAACTTTTGATTGCAAGAGAGATTAGAACCATTAGGAAGAAATTATGTAATTTTTTGCTGTTTAATGGAACACAGAGGACCAGGAACAGGTACCATGATCATCACTTGTAATAGAGACTCCAACAAAAGCTGGAGTAATGTAAAATCCAATGCAGCATAGACTGAAGAAAAAATAACAACAAGAAGTCACTTGCACCAGAACAATAGAACAAACTAAGTTTGGTATGTGCTTGGAAGATTATGACTAAAGAAGAACACAGATCTGCAATGCCAAAGGACAAAATATATATGCACAGAAATACCATGAAAGTGGATGGCTTTCGAATTTTTTATGGTCGCCCAATGAAAGGGAGGTGGAAAGGCAATGAGAAATGGACAAAACATCATTGGGAAGTTCAAGAAGATCTGTATGTCGTAAAATGAATATGATGACTTTGTTCAGGATCCAACGGAAACAGCAGAGAGCAAACTTTGCCTATTACATAGTCCAACTACCCTACTCGATATTTTCTCTAGTGGCATACTTTACCGCTTCCTCAAAAGCCATAAGTTCGATAAGCGACATAAAATATCAATACTAGATCATGTTTATCCACATTTGTTGACTTGTTCACAATATACAATTGTTCACCAATGATGATAGCTACAGGAAAAAAATCATTTTCTGATTGAGACAACCAAGGTATTATATAAAACAGTACATGATACTGTCATAATTAGAAAAATATAAAAAGGAGAGATATCTAGAAGAAATTTATAAGCAACAGGCCCTTTTTTTTCTTGGCACTGAATTTACAAGTCTCAAAATTTCATCATAATCACTAATCAAGCCATACCCCATTCATAAGCAGTTGGCTGTAGATCACACTTCTAAGTAGAGAAGGTTCAACAGAAGATTAGATGTCATCTATAAGGAAGATTAAAATGAGATATTTATTTGTAAGTTATGGTCTATAATCTAAAAGAGCACTTGGTGCCCTACCTTCACAGAATCCTTCACTGAACCCCGTCCTCGTATGTAAACTCTGCACTGAGTTGTAGCTTCAACTCTTTTCAAGGAGTTTCCCCTCGGTCCCAATAAACGGCCAACAAAATTAAACTAAGTAAAAAAAAAAGCAAACAGATTAGTCCAAATCCATGTTCCAAATATTAAACTGAAAATGCCGATACAGTTTACATACATTTGGATACTTGTCAACGGGAACATCTAGCCTTATGACTTTCTTCATGATGGGGCTGGTACTGACTCCAGGAATTCCATTCCAGCCTGCAGTCGATGTTTGAATGGCCCCCATTCTGTGGAAGTATCCATTTTCCTGCATACAAAAGTTGCATTAACATAATCTATTAGTATATATTTAAATATCATTTAAATAACAACCCCAGATAATAATAAAACAATCTTATAAAATTACATTCTAGTAACAGAAACATTCTACTTAGCATTAATTGGTAAACATAGGTTGATGTCTTCCAACATAGTGACAGAAAGTCAAATTTATTTCCTCATTTACTGATTCATAGTGCATCATAAATGCTGTTATTGATGGATACATTTTGACTAAGCAAAAATCATGGAATCAGATTTTTGGGGAAGTATGTGTCTCAACAGCTCATCTTAACAATAAGAAGGATAAAAAAACAATGTATATATGTATAAATATATAATCCCATCAGGTTGAAAAAAACCCTTGAAAATGTGATCGTTGAACAACTTAACACATGAGGTGTCATATTCTAACGATTGTCCAAATGAGGATATCTGTGATCACTTCTAAACCAACCGCTTGCCTTTTCTCTTCTAATCAGCCTATTTTGGGCTGGTGATAGGTTAGTAAAGGAAGTTTTTAGCTTACAGGAGGTAAGGGTTAAAACTTGTGGAAATTATTCTTTATAACTAATTCAGTTGGTTCGGAGGATTAGATCAAAATTGATCTGACCAAGAATTTTTTTTTTTTGAAGTAAAGAGATGCATTAATTCAAAATGTTACCATACAAAATATTAGGAGGCGGGTCACCTCTCCAAAAAAATGAACTAATCTGTCTACCAAAATTGGCTAAATTGTGAGCCAAAGAGTTGTTACTCCTGCTGATGTGTCCAACCAAGATCTCGAGGAGGGAGAGAATACTGTCTCAATATTCAAAGAGTAGAAAAGTATCAATCTTGGGTGGATGCAGGGGTGGATATCCACTAAATGTAATGAAGCTTAAAAAGCTGGAATTTACCTGGAATTATCATAATCAATAAACGAGATGCAAAAACACTGCCAAGATACACCATTAGCAGTGCTACTTGGAATTCTATTAGAATGACAAAATTATATTAGATACATTTCATGAGTCAGATACACGCCATGAAATGGACATGCATCACACTCTGTGTGTGAGTTGAATTCAAAAATACGTATAACTACTATGACAACAGTAGAAGCAAGGATTGATGAATATGAGATCCAGCTTTTGTGTGACAATTAATGGGTTCATAGACAGATAAAAGGACCTCACAAATGTTAAGCTGAATCTACTTTATTCATTTCTCCTTCTAACTTGCTACTAAGTCACACTAATTATTCTGCAGTATTACTACGGGGAATAATCCTTTTCTTCTTTCACTCCTTAATTTGATATTCTTTTTCTGAATTCCAAGAACTACTGGATCCAACTTCATGGAGTGATAAAATCCATATACACAATTCAAGCATTAAACAAAAGATATTTGCTAAAATCTATCATAAGAAAGAGAAGAAATTAGTTATAATAGGTTAGAAACTCTAACAATTCTGTTTCCTAGTAATCATAATATTATTTATTACACTTATAACAAACTTTCACTCTGAACTAAACATGTATATTGATTTAAATCTGACATCACAAAACACTACCTTATCATAGTCACAAAATCTACCACTACTCTTTAGGATAGAAAGCTCAACAATCATTCTGAAATCTTAAAACATATTCCTACCTGAGTTTAATTATCTAGAGAATATTATTAGAAAATACAAAAATAGCTCAAAAAATTATGATGATTATCTGATTGATGAAGATATGGATACAATCTTGCCACTGATCCCAAAGGTTTCAGCATTCCTCAGATCTCTAAATCTCTTACAGGCTGCTTATGTAAGAATTTATGTAGCCAAAATCTTGTCTATTGGTTGCTACTTAAATCAGCTCCTGAATCATCTAAGACTTAAGCTCAATAAAAGGTGGAAGTATTAAAAAAAATACCAACTTAATCAACCCTCTGTTCGAACTATTGTGATCTTTCAACATCTTAGTTTGCAAATCTTGTCATTGTTTTATGGCTTGCATGGAATAACTTGTACTTGTTTGATGATTCAATTAAGAATTTGTAGCATGTAGCTGACAGTGTTAGTCTGGTTGTATACTGATTGTAAACTAACCATTTGTTTGAGCCATGTCTGTACATTTACTGATTACTAATTTACTAACAAATGCTAACCTATACATTTTATGCTTGAAATTGACATTTTGAAGCAGAGATAATACGTGTTACAATGCTCTCTAATGCTCCTCAAGCCAGGTCATGTAACCCAGTGCACGAGGCTCCAGCTAATGTAAGGAGGATCAATGTACGCAGCCTTACCTTTAAATTTTTAAAAAGACTATTAATAATATTTACCAGGTCATGTAAAGTATTTAATAATATTTTAGATGACCATAAAACTAATGTTAGTTTTAAACTATTAGTTATTTATTTACCTAATTTGCATAGTATAGAAAAACCACATAAAGAAAAGACAGACTAAACGTCAGGTTCTGGTAATCGATAAAACCATCCTACATAGAGTTTAGATGCTTAAATAACCACATAAACACAAACAAATCCAACTTTAAGTATCAGGTAATACACAAAATCATCTTCTATGAAGGCTAGATGCTTAAATATAGATTTACATAAAATTTCCCCAACAATACTGCCCCTCATCCCAGGAACCCAACAAACAAGTAGAAGTAATGAGCTTAAATATAGTTCCTAAATCAGAACTCACAAAATGATGAATTTAAGAACAAAGTAAGAAAACAAAAAGCGTAAAGGCTCCATGTCATGCTAGATGAACTAATAATGAGGGTTGCATTATGGAAATTGAGACTTAAATGCTAAATCAAAACAATGCTTTATAGAAAGGTAAAGTGGTGTCACCTCAGCCTGCATTCCCGACCAACCCTCCAGATCCATTGGTCCACCATTTGATGGGTGTCCAGCTAATCTTAATGGAGAGCCATGCTCAATTCTCTCAGGATCGACAAATGCTTGGTTAGGTGCTAAACCAGAAGCCCGCATAATTTCTGCAACATCAATAGTAATTCATGCATCAAGGTCAAAGACATTCTGGAAGTAACACTTTTAATCATGTAGCACATGAAGAAGATAGCATGAACTATATTGAAACTTATTTACCAGCACAAGTTCATCTAAGATCAAACGAGGAAACCAGAAAATAAGGGTTAGGGGTTTATGCACAAGGTCAACACAGCAAGTCCCCCAATTTCAGTAATCAGAGAACAAGACCTCATCCGATCATCATTAGAAGCATCAAGTACCAAATCATTGTCCACTACTAAAAGTTGAATACTTTATTTTGTCTAAATTAAGGTCTCAACAAGATTCAAGAGCTGATGCAAATCAGTATACCCAATCATTCCAAAAACAAGATACATTGAACATTGGTAAAGACAGTGCAGTTATGAAGCCAAATTATTAAATAAAAAGGCTGCAAGTTACTTAAATGCCCAAAGCAAATTATGCAAAAATGTCATAGTCACTTACAGTTGCAACATCAAATAATTTCATAAATTATATGATCAGCTCATTAAGAAAAATTAAAGGAAACACTTACCAAAACACAATATGTCAACCTGATTAATCGATATAATAAACAGCAGAGTCATATGATCGCATACCTTGGTTTAAAAGCCTGTTGCAAAATGGAAGTACTTGCATGAATGGCCCCAATTTCTGCCTCTCACCCAATAATTCGGCCAAATATCTGCAGAAACAACAATTATTCTCTTATTATAGTAAGCATTGGAAAGGTCAAATAGCAAATCACATCTGAACCAGTAGAGGATGTTACAAATTTGAAGTTGACACATTGGTTTAGGATATATGCAGAGTAAAAGCTTAGTCTGTGAAACATGGAACCACAAGAACCATGTTTAACTACTTGGTTCATCTACTAAGCATTTTCTTTCAATTGAATCACGTTCAAGAGAACTTGTGTTCTAGTAGTTTCCAACTTGCCATCAGTACTAACCGATACAATTTGATAGTTGTACACACGGCCGCAAGTAAAGTAGACAACGATTAGTATTCAACGAGAACTACCATCGAAGGATGGCCAGGATTGGGTCTTGAATTCGCTCGATATCATGCAGGACAAAAGAATTATGTTTGACAATCATACAGTGCGCAAACATGGAATTGCAAGACACTGCAAATCCTGAAGCAAACCTGTTTTCCGCCTCGAGTAGATGATTCATCACATACATGTAAAGGCCATACAAGTTCAAGTAAAGAAGATCTATTCTGCAGCGAGTTCTCGGTTGAGCACTCGAGCAAACGAGATCGCCAAAAGCCCCAACTCAGAAAGAAAATTAAAGGTAAAGAAAAAAAAGATCCATCGATTACATCTAAAGTCCAGTTAGAAGAAGACAGATTATGTCCCGAAGTTAGCAACACCCAATTCCAAAGCAAGATCCAGGTCAACCAACCAAGAGTCAACTCATGAACAGCACTCCACAGATCCCCAGCTGAATCAAGAACCACAGGACCACCCCCCACATGACACTAGTCAAACGGAACGCAGCAGGGAGGAGGAGTTGCTGACCTCTCTCTATCGGAAGACGCAGGAGACCTGATGGAGTGGTGGGGGGAAGGCGACGAGTGCACACCCGACGGAGAGTACTGAAAGTAAGCAGGAGATGGTATTCTCTCATCCATAGTCGACTCCCCGAGCTTCCACCCGCACAACCAAGATCGAGGGGGGTGGCAATCAGGAGGAGGACGACAGGCTGCGCGGGGTTGGCAGAGGGTAGGCTGCTGCTCTTCTCTCCCTCCCCGGGCTTACAGCCAGAGACAGAGGGCAGATGATGAGAGAGAGAGAGAGAGAAAGAGAGAGGCCCAGAAGAGGGCCTCGGATTCCTTGTCTTGCAGTATATATACCACTTGGAATGATTGAGAGGCTTCCTGCACCCCCTTTTTTACAGATCTCTGTGTCAGATACGCTGTCGGCGTTCGCAGCTCTCTCTGCTGCTGTGCTGGCTGTGCGTGGAACCACACGAGGCTTCTCCTCCGCATCACAGCCGTCCATCTGAGGCTTGTCTCATGATGATGAGCCGTTGACTGGCTATTTCGGAGGTCAACAATTAATTTGCTTCCGAAATGGCAATGATGTGCCCAATTTATTACTGGCCATTAATCGTAATTAAAGATAATATTTTTTTGGTAAAAATGGCTCAGCCGTTAATATCGGAGGAACAGTTTCGTAAAAGGAAATCGAACTGATCAACTCCAATCATTCCACCTTCACAGATGATCTCATTCTGCGCACATCACGAGGAATTTTAGATGCTTTGTAAAGGTGGAAGATTCGTGTGATCGAGTGTGAAGATGGAGGATGCAGAATCCCCAATTGTCGAGCAGATTCCACACCTGCAAGCACGAGAGAGGGAGTAAGGACGAGATGCGACGACAACGATATCAAAGCTTTCTGGCCTTCTCATCGGAAGAAGACGGTCGCAAAGCAAACACTAGGATCCACATGATGCATCAGAAGGAGAGAAACACCTTGTGCTGATGAGCCCAAAGGCCCTTGACTTATGCACTCAAAGCGCTTGATATATTGCCCCACATAGCTCAAAGAGAGGAACGGCACCCAACTGACGAACCTGCTCAAGAAAGCCAAGGAATCGTTAGTGTTGTGTGATGCTGATATCGGCGTCGTCATCTTCTCAATGCAGGGTCAAATCTATGAACTAGCCACATCCGGGCACTTAATCTATTCAGAACATTGATGACATGTTTCACAATCATTCGAGGACAATGGAAGGTTTGATTGGGCGGTACAAGGTGGTGTACTTGAGAAGTTCATCGAACTGCAGGCGGTGAGACAAACTGACTCTTTGGGTAATTGATAGCATGTTAAAGATGATTTATAGACAATGATTCAATTGTGTCATAAACGGCAAGGCTCTTTGAAATACATAAGCTATATGTTCCATCTTCATCCATTAGCAACATAGATGTCTTTTGCTTCTTATGACTGTCTGTCATCACAAAGAGAGAACCATAGAACTGCTTTGAGGTTATGGCTTCAGTTCTAATGGTTTGACTTTGTCTTCATTTCACCAGGAACCTCAATTACAAGAGATATTCAAGTTGAAGCATGAGATTCTTCTTCTGCACAAGAGTGACAAGGTAATTACAAAGTCAGATGCATCAGTACACATCATATACAGGTACATTTCTACGTTGTTATTTATAAATATACTTATATTGCTATACAAATCTAGAACACATCCGAAAAGGCTGTGATCATTTGCAAATAATTCTTTTTTACTATTCTCTAAAAGAAAGGATATAAAAACTAATGTCTTGGGATCATTAACTACATTTTCTATCTTTTTTCAGAACTGTGTTCCTATCTAATTTATTATACTGATGGTCCAGGTAATTATCGTTATCCACAAATTCAGTTTCTGCATTGAGAGTATTCGACTAATTTGATAAGTTCACCATGTATTAGCTTGAGTTTTTCTTTTCTTTTCCCTTTGAACTATCATACAGAAATCATCAAGGTTCATTTTGCACAATTGAATAGAACAATATTTATTTCATATGTGTGTCAAAATAAGAAGTGCATTATTAATATTCTCTTTTATGAGTACTTTGAGTTGTGCAGCTTGTCAGCCAAGTTCTTGTTTCTTATAAAAAGGATCATTTTTTTTTTCCTCAAGGACAATCAATGTATTATTCATACAGGCACATATATTGCAGTTCACGGTTAACAGAAGAGTGACAGCTAGATTTCCATTTAAGGAAACAGAGTTTGGTCTCCCTATACTTGTAGTGTTTGATGATGAGTCCCTACAAGAATTATTGTCTTCATCTGAATGTTGTAGTTCTTTTCTTCTTTATGCATGCTTCCAATACATATTTCTGATTTCTTTTTTGCCTCTCAAAGAAGCTATCTGTAAACATATCAATTAATCTAAAAATATGTACACAGTCGCCATGACATTTTGCATCTATAATTGAAGGCTATGTTTTATGACAGATACATTGGATCTAAAAATATGTACACAGTCGCCATGACATTTTGCATCTATAATTGAAGGCTATGTTTTATGACAGATACATTGGAGGGAAACTGCTGAATGTATGAAACCGGATGAAATGCATATATCTTGGAAAGGCATCTCAACATGAATGTGTCATATCCATGATGCAAAGGTTAGAAGAATCACCTATTTCTTAGTAAAATTTTAATCATGCTTACCAAGCATAAAACTGAATCTGTCCTCATTAATCTTTTCAAGAAAAATGCAAATCATGTTTCAACAGATCCAGTCCCTGAAGATTAAGGTAGCAATTTTTGTAATAGCTTTAGTTTCAGACTTCAGTAATAATCTGTCTAATCGACATAAACCTCAACTTTACCACTAATTAACCTCATATTTTGAGGACATGCGTTACATGTCATCTTGAATAAGCTAGCCTTCAAATCTATCCTTTCAATAATTTGCTTATAGATAGGATCAAAAGATGGTAAAAATTTTGACCTTCGGCTCTGCATTGCTAATTTGTTATCAAGAAAGCGATACAATAATGAATCTTTAGCATGAAAAAGTGACAACAATGTAAATGCATGTATTGTTTAATGTGCAGATACTGGGGGAACTAGGACTCTGTTATGCAACTCTCATAACAGCTAACATTCCACATCCACCAAATATACAAAATGAGTATTAGGACAGGGAATTGAAGGGCCTGCAATGGGTTTTCCTACTTAAAAAACTACTAGGATTGGGTAACTTTGTAGGATTGAGTTTGTCTATGTTATAGTCTTCAAGCAACTATGTATTAGCTACTCTACACATGAATCACTCATCTAAATGCTTCTGTGTTATTCCAAATGCTTGAATGTCCCCCAAACTGCGTTCTAAGCTTCTATTATTTCAGTATTCTGTGCTGTCTTCTCTACTCTGATGGATTGATGTCTTGATCCAGGTCACTATGGAAAAGATTTGATTTGTCATAGTTGCATGTCTTCCCTACTCTTCATCTTACAACCTGTGGGTGAGTATTTGACTGCTCTAGTATACTGTGTAAAGAAATGTTACTTCTGTTAGGACATACGAGATGGTTTAATTGCTCATAACCTATCAGCTTAAACTTTTGAGTTATATCGGTAATCCCTTTTATTTTGTTGCCATTTTTCTTTTCTGAATTTTATATATTTTTATTTTCTCTAAAGAATGTATAGAGTAGAAACTACATCATGTGTACACAGACCAAACCATGCAAAAATTTGATGTTATTATTATTATTATTATTTGCTGTCCTTTGATGAGCTACAGTTGGTATGGCTTCCTGAAAATTCTCATCTTTGATTCTTTCAAATCAAACAAATTGGATGTCTTACTCTCATGGTGCCTTCTTTGGCAGGATTCCTCCTGATCCTTAGATCCTCCACATCTCACTTTCATCGTTCAATATAATTTTATTAATTATTACTAAAATATGATCCTCAGAAGCTAATTTGAGTTTAAAATCATAAAAAATTCTAAATATCTGTATTACTCCACTTCTTTTTCTCCTTTGCTTCGTCGACTAAACCTTTTTTCTTCTTTTTTTTTTCTAAATTCCTTTCATAAAATGTTTCCATCTTCATATAATATATAAGACTTCTTTATTAACATTTATGACATGAAAGGTAAGATGTATACTTGCATTCTAGTGATGATTCCAAAAGAAGCCTCAATCCAAAGCTTATACTACAAAAATGTTGTCTTGGTTTTTCTCGGTCCATTGCTTGACCCTGCAACACTACATTCACACTTCTGCTTTATTCACTGTACAAAATTGCAATGAAAAATCTCAACGTTGACTTTTCCAGGCTAATATTATCCTACACTCTGTTTTCCGGTTCATCTTTAAGCAAGGCCATCTTTAGTCAACCTCATCATGACTTCTGGCAACAGTAGTAGGCCTTTTCCCCATATAATTAAGGACAGCAACCGAGCTGGTCACCTCTTTCTTCTTGTTCCCTCAAGAAATCTTGTTGACAGAGTAAGCTTAGGTTACAAGCCAATAAGGAATAAAAGAACAAGGAATGATAAAAGGGTTGACTGATTAGAGATAAATATAAAGAACAAAGGGCTATATACAAAAAAATTCCATAAGCAGATTGGTATACACAATTATCGCCTATCGATGAAGTCAAACTGCCGCCCCTGATCAACTTGAAGAGTGTTGCATCTGTTTCAGTAGGCATATGAACATGAGCTTTCAGCATCTTCAATAGATACCTTAGCATAGAGACTATCATCCAATCCATTTCAAGGCCTGTCAACATAAAGAACATATCACATTCTAGCTAATCACATTACATGTTTCAATGTATGATAGAATTTTTTTTTTCCAAAAGCTAGAGAGATCATACTTCTTAAATCTTATTATTATTTAAACCATTAACAAGATTTAATAGTTAAAATGCACTCCCATTAACCTATCGTAGACACCCTCCGAAGGAGGAGGTTGAAAAAGAAACTTAAGATGCATAGGTGGCACCTTTTTCATTGTTAGTTTCCAACTTGGACAGCTGGGACAAGATTTCAACTCCAACGATATTTCCAGTATAGCTGCCATATCTAATCCATACGTAGAAGGAGCAACACGTCACAAAGTAACTAAAAAATAATCACCTCTCTGAGCTATTCTGTATGAAGACAGGTAGAAGAAAGACTTCAGAATCCCATTACTGTTGAAGTGAGGTTGAGTAGAGGATCCAAGGAACTAGGAGCAAACTTCCTGGCAAAGAGGAAACATACAGACGTCGGCCTCGAGTTATACATACACGATGTTCCATTGTTTCTAATGGACTGTATAAAATCAGGCGTAATATTTGGAGCACCATATGTTGCTGGATGGGGCCCTCCCCTTGACCAATCAACCCAGGTGATGGTTCGATTTGCATTTAGGGACCCATGGAACATGTTTAAGAAAGTCGGAATATAGTGCTCATCAGGATAGCATGAAGGCTTGCAGTATTTACTAAAAATGGAGTAGTACTTGTAGTCTGCTACTAGATTTACAGCCAATTCACGGTTGAGTTCAAACCACTCAGATCCTTTTCTCCACTGGTGGAGCTTGATTGTGGGAAACATGTGACGGCTATAACGCCCACGACCTTGTTGTGAATTCTCATCATAGGATTCGACGAAGCTGTGAGCAGAGTTTATGAGGTACTCATAGATGGTAGGGAAATTGTACACCGGAATGCAGCTCTCGGAGAGAAGAACAAAGCGTTCATTGGAGAAATCCAGCAAAGCATTAGCCAAGAGACGCTTCTCTGCATCCACTAGTGTCACTGATCCCCATGAAACCTCCTGTAGGAAGACCATAGAGAAATATATAAGCACGCTATCACATACGAAGCAAGGAAAACAACACATCAATTTGAAAAATGCTTCTGTTGACTACGCAAAAAATATTTACATCAAGTTGTACTGTTGTTGAAGATCTCTTCTGATTTCATTCCTTTTAATATTTTTAATTTTAAAATTATTATTTAAATAATTAATATAGGAATTCCATCAATTCATAAACTGATAAAGTAAAGATTCTCAGTTGAGTACAAGCAGATTAAGTTGTTGCAAGTAAAACTTGAATAAGTTCATCATACTATGTCGGAGAACTTTGTATCAGCATAATGGATATCCACAAATGAAAGAATGAGGATCGCACACAAAACACTTGAGAGTCTATATGTAAACATTTCAAGAATACATGTGCAAGAACCTAGCATGGCACGGTCATCCCCTATCTTATCAGTGGGTCAACCGTAACGTCAGAAATAAAGCATGACAAGGAACTCCGAGAATATTAATGCCTTAAAATTGACCAGCAACCAGCAAGTTCTATTAAGAATATGAAGCTATCATCTCCCAAGTATGCACTAACAGTGGGATGCATCACATCTGCTATCTAAATCATTCACACAAAACAACAATGTACAAGAAGTATAGACAAGAACATAGAATTATGTGTAACCTCGCTGGGGATCTGCCGGCCATAGAATGCTGAGCTTTCTGGTGCGTTGAGTTTGTAATCTGGGATTGTGTGCACGTAAACTGAATACAGCCCCTCATGGCCTTTGAAGAACCTGTCCCACAGCCTTGCTAACGGCAAGGGCCCCCTGGTCATGAACATAAAAGCCACCTTCGGCACCCTCTCAAATGGATACTCTTTCATCTTAGGTGCCATGGACACCCTCCAGAAGAGCTCTTTGTCTGACATGCTATGCATCAAATTTGCCGGACTCAAGAAACCCTTGAAGCTCAAGCATTCCTTGTCGCAGTTGGTGGTGTACATTGTCTTCGGAAAGAAGATATCGGTCTGTGAATTGAAGGACCTCGTGAAATGCGCGCTTAATGACAAGCCTATGATAATTCCCGCCATGAAAATGACCAGAAACGAGACAAACTTTATCAACCCGATGGACCAGCTGTTTCTTGGGGTCCTTGAGTATTCAGCCTCCTCTTCATCTGGCCTGTTCCTCGGCTTCATCTCTCTTTTCTCAATCACCAAAATTGGTACTTTTTCCCGTCTCAGCGAATTAATTACCTGCCAGCCAATGATCAAATGAAAAGCCGAAGGAATAGACCAAGATTCCGAACAAAATGACAAGAGGAAACAACGAAACCACCAAACGTAGAAACACCTATTCATTGGAATCATCATCGACCGAACCTATAACTCAATCCCTGAATCCTACAGAAATTTCCCTAAATCACGAAAAAGATGCAGTCTTGCTAATGATTTCCCGGCCAGAAGCACAAATACAAGCAAAAAGCACAGAGAATGAATCGGAATCCACAACTCGACCTCGGCGCCAAAACTTTCATACCTACATCAGTCGAAATCCGCAAAAAGGATAAAAACATTTCCACCGATACCCCACACAAAACATCCATAGCGAGAGGCAGGTTGAGATCGAACGTCGAGAATCTTACCTGGAGAACGATCCAAAAAGCTCCTCCTGGTCCTGTCTCGCTTCCACCACCGGCCCCTCCCTATGCAGCGAATCTAGGGTTGTCCGAAGCCTCAGCCCTCGCAACGGACGAATCAATGGCCGAAGAATTGGAAGCGCGTGGAGGAGGAGGGAATGTTAAGGGTAAAAAGAACTCATCTCGGTGGCGTCCCCATCGATCGATCGATCGCTCTCAATGTTTCCTCGTCGCGGGCGGCACAGGATAAGCCGAGTCCAACCCGTCGAGAGACGAGGCGGGGAAGAGAGATAGAGAGAGAGAAGGGTCTTCTATTGGAAGTCGTCGTGGGGCCCAAAGAGAACCGCCTTCGGGTATCCGCCTGGGCTCGAGACCTTGGGGTGTGAAAATGACACCGGTAGTTCCTGCGCCCTCGCGCCGCACTCACCGTAACGAAACGTATTCACCGTCTAACCAATCACGAGCTGCCACGTCTTGTGCTTTTGGCTTAGCCGTGTGGGACCTACGAATGGGGTAACTGAGACCGCTGTGTTATTCCGAAACGACGGTAACTGTTTGCTTTAATGTCGGAGGAGGCGAACGTGAATGGACCCACCCGCTTTTCTGGTGTAAGACATGCCCTAGTTTAGAACAATAAAATGATATTACATGAGTAAAATCACATTTAAATAAAGAAGAAACAAATGATTTTAGTTTCTATTAATATTTTTATTTAATTCATTGAGGCAATAGTCTATTTTATTAATATTTCTATTAATGATTTTAGTTGAATTCATTGAATTCAACTAACAAAATCTAAAATACAAGTTTTACCTTCAACTTGGTTACCAAGACATGGCACACAATCTATTTCCATGACATCACTAGAAAGAAAGAACAGAAATATGTGTGACAATCTCTGGGCCAGCAGATGATGAGGAAATCTTTGGCACAGCAGCATATATACAGAATGAAGATTTCTGAAGCATACACTCCAGCAAATCTTTGACCACTGCATTGCTTTCCTTGTTGCAGACTAGTCTTTCTTTCCCAACCAAAGCTTACATGACTTTTGAGACATGAAGTCTCATTCCTTGACAAGGCAATTGCCAAATGAATGCTAAGAACAAACTGATAGCAACGCATATGTTAACATGTAGAACTGCCGAGATTATTGTGGTTGCTGAAATGTCAAATTAAGTGAAATGAACTCTCATATCTGGCAAGCTAAGCTTTTATATCGCTTCCACTTCTCGGAAAAGGAGAGGCATTACACTGTCATGGATTCAGATGCAGTCACATCGCTCGGGAGGGAGACAGTGGCTTTCTTTCTCGAGAGAAACATTGCTGAAGACTGCAGTACATGAACAGGCTCTCCACCATTTATTTGATGTCTCAGAATACACAATAAATGCATCATCATCATGAAACGAAGCACCAGTACAACTACAGTCTACAGTACAGTCAATTCTCCATATCTCTCTCTCTCTCTTTCTCTCCCATTAGAGGTTTAATTATCATGACCCACGACGGAGGAAAGAAGGAGAGGGACAGGGTTTGAAGACAGACGGGGGCCATGCTGTCCACAGCCACCTTGGGGCAGGGGAACCAGCCCAAGATCTCAAGGATCCAGCGTTGTCCCCGTCGTGTTCCATGGATCACTTCGTTTGCTGCATCTTCTTCGTCTTGGTTAGTAAATCCTCTTCTTTCTCTGCTATATAATGCAGTAGACCATCGAAATCGTTTCTCTGCTATATAATACAGTACTCTTCTACCTGCTGGTTTTTACCCAAAGGCTGCAGCAAGAGAGAGAACTCCAGAAACCTAAAGAAGAAACTTTAAGATCAATCATAAAAGAGAGGAATAAGGAAGGAAGGAAGGAAGGAAGGCTGAGAGGAAGGTCAAATGACTCGAATCCCCAACAGAAGACAGCGATAGATTCTCTCCCCGACAGCCATATCTGATAAAGAAATCTGTCCACGCCCCGACTTCAACCTCGTGGTACCCACCGCACCTCCTCCTCTCTTTCTACGCACCGACAGCAAACAGCCTTTTTCTCGATGTGGTGTCTCTTTGGCCTGCGCGAAGTGGAAGCACACGGGTGTTCGGTGATCGAGAGGAAACAGTAAATCCTGACGCCGATTCTGGCTGTTGTCTTAGGCAGATAACGAATCCCAGTTTTCGCTCTTCCACGCCATTCCTTCTCCTCTTCGACTCTGCACTTGACTCAACGCAGACTGTCACCACTACCTCTCTCTCTCTCTCTCTCTCTCTCTCTCTCTCTCTCTCTCTCGACCCATTTATAGGACTTTGGAGGAGAGGAGAGGGGAGGGAGGGAGGAGGTGGGATTGTGCGCTTCGATTGGAGGGGATGGCGGAAGAGGCGAAGAAAGAGAGGAATGAGGAGGTGGAGAGTGATGGTGGTGATGGTGGAGTGGAGATGGTGAGAGTACTGGTGGTGGATGACTCCCCTTTGGACAGAAAGATAGTGGAGATGCTGCTCAAGAAGAGTGGAAGGATGTTTGAAGGTATGTGGATTATCTTAATTGTCAGGTTCAACAATCTAGATCTGTGGACTGGTTCTTGTAGTTCATCTGTTGATCCCTGTTTAGTGAGACTGCTTGTCGCCATTTGCCAATTTGATCTTTCCCAAAACCCAAATCACAACTTCAACACACGAAGTTGAGTTAGTGAAAGTGGTCTAAATCATTACGAAACCCACATGCAAGTCTCGATTGTCTCTCAGGATGCATAGTTCTGCTACCTAAGCAAATCAAAGCCAACTCAACACAGTTTCCTTCACAAGAGAAGGTCTAAACTCAAAAGGACTCCGGATCTTGGACAGAGAGAATGAGATCTCAAGCACCCCTGCTTGTAGAAGTCCATGATAAGGATGCCCAGGCCACCACCAAAATCCACATTTCATCAAGCTGAGGTGATAAGCAACTTCTTTCCACCTTTAGGGAGAAAGAGGTGGCATAAAACCGCCAATGCCGGTCCCAAGCCCGGATGAGAAGGGTATATAATTGCATTAAGCCACTAATATTAGATCTGTAGTTGTAGGTGGCAAGCATTCTTAGTGGGTATTTCAAATGAATCTTTAGTGTTTGGTAAACCACATTATAAGTTCAACTATTAAGTTTGCAATTCTATTTTTTTTGCTTGTTTCTATAGCTGGCATTTACATGTAGAGCAAATGCAAATTTATCTCAGAATCACTTGCCTTCTAACAGTCTGCATTATTTTTCTGACACTGAGTTCTGCTGTAGTGTTGCCTCCAGAAAAAGAATGCAAGATCCAAACAGGGTATTCACTTAGGGCTAGAAGTTATCCTACACCAGCTCATATCCATGTGAGCCTAATCTATGATGATTTAGGACTTGACCAGAATTATCATTGATGAGGCTGCCATAGAACAATTATCCTTCAGTAATTAGTGTGTCTTCCATATTGTTTTAAATTCCTCATCCTGAAGATAATTTTTGTTGTCTCTATGTCAATCTGAAAAAAATGCAGATTTTGACAATCTCATTTGATAGTAAAAAATCTCCTTCTGAATAAACAAAGCCAGTGTTTTTACTCTCTTTAATCTTTTTCATAACACTAACTTTCTTTGTTTTCATTTTCAGTTATTGCCGTTGATT
Organism: Musa itinerans; assembly: GCA_001649415.1. NCBI lineage: Eukaryota > Viridiplantae > Streptophyta > Magnoliopsida > Zingiberales > Musaceae > Musa > Musa itinerans. Next base: position 244,321 of record LVTN01000101.1, on the reverse strand, counting down.
CGGGGGAGAAAGCAATGGAAGTTCTTGGCTTGAGCGGAGTAACAATTGGAAGGCCTCATTTTAATGTATGTTAAATTTCCTAATTCATTCTTAGTTGTTGATGTTTTCTAAATTCTACAATTAAAACTATTGTGTTATAGGCCGGTCAAAGCTACGCTTCTATAAGATATCAAAAGGATACACGATAGCAATCGATCTATTAGTTTTTAACTAAGACATAAATAGACCCTAAAGGGATCACACATTGCCAAAGAGTTATCTAAACATTTGCGGTCACATTCTTAGTTAAAATTTGTTATTTTGTTAATGTATAAATATTTTGAGCAATTAACAAAAGTATATACAAACAAGTTTATATTGCTGAGACGAAAATGTTGTGGTGATTGTGTGTAGTTACTAGAAAAGATGAGGAAAACAGATACTTCCATTCGTGAATAATTAGGTGTACTTTCTCTATAAAGGCAAATTGACTTGTATTTAGACATGAATATGACCTGACACATCACCTTGATGCTTAAACCTGATTGATCGGAATGATGCTGTGCAGGAGCAGAAAATTGATGTAATTCTTACCGACTATTGCATGCCACAAATGACTGGCTATGACCTTCTTAAGGCTATCAAGGTATGCAAATGTTACTCTTTTTTCCTCCCGGCAATCAACTTATAGTTTTGTAATTGTAGCATAACTTTATCTACCAATTTATGCTTGCTCAAGATCTAATTAACTTTTTCTATTTTTCCAGGAGCACGACAGCTTAAAATCCATACCTGTAGTCATGATGTCATCTGAAAATGATCCTCAGAGAATCAGCAGGTATATTGTTAATTTCTGGACATTTTTGCATCGTCAGATAGAATTTGAGCTCTGCAGATGATGCTCATGACAAAATATGTTAATTAGCATGTCAAGTTCAAGTGTTAGTGCAAGTGAATGAAAGTAATTAGAACAAAATATGTTTGCCCGATTAAGTTGGTGACCGCTGCTACTCAAATAATTCATAGCTGTTCTATGCTTCCAAATGTAGATCATTCTTTACCAAAATTCTTCAGTTACATATGCAGCACGAGAGAAAAACAGAAAAAAAACAGCATGTACCAAAACTAATTAGATTTGACTTCTGAAATCTGTATTTTCTTTTCTACTTTTCGGGATGCTGATTCTCTTTGTGCAGGTGTGGAGGTATTGGAGCTGAAGATTTCATCCTTAAGCCACTAAAAGTAAAAGACGTCCAGAGGTTAAGAACTTATGCTGTGCCAAGAACTCCAATATCCAAATCAGGTACCAAGAGGAAGCTGCCAGTAGAGTTGGTAGCCGAAAACAGTGGTTACGAGACGTGTCAACGGGTTGCTAAAGTTGCTGTTGCATGATGACGAATTCTCTTGCGACTCTTTTTGACACTATAATATTAGTGATCAAATGTCGAAAGGTATAAGATCAGTAGAACCGAGTTTTTCTTATCTGTTCCACATGAACAAATTGACATTCCATTGAGTTCATGGAGATTTGGTTATACCATTAATTCTGGTGCATTAGTGGAAAATGATGGTATGCAGATGGCAAATAGTCATCCTGAAAAGCTATACTTGTTCTTGACTTACCGTTGGGATTAGTTTGCTGTGGCAGCTGAGTAGAGATGCTTGTAACAATTTGGAGGCCTTGGAGTTCAATGATTTGCTGTGTCTTTGGTTACATTAATGCTATCCATTGATCAGCTTCTCTTGATGACAAGCTGAGCTTATTCTCATTATATTTTCCATGCTGTTTAGCATAGAATTAATTGTTTGCATTCAAAGCAGTTGAATGCATACAATGCTACAATGCCTGGAAACTCCCTCCCTCCATGTCCATCTAACACTCCAAATGCTCTCAACCTATCTGTTTACTGCAATTTTGATGGAAGATTAAATGATGAAGCTTATCACATGTATATACATACAAAATCATGTTGTCAGTTTCAAAGCTAAATTCACACTCATATCAGAAAAAAACAATGTTCATCTGCATCACACTGTTTCTTTTCTTCTGTCCAACTTCAATTGGAAAGAACAAGAAATGGTGATTGAGCTTTATTCCAGCAAATTAATGACCACCTTTGAGAGGTGGAGTTCTCCCAAACCCAGAATAGTTATATCTGCCATTCTTAAGGTCATTGAGCAATGTCATAGCAAATTAAAACCCAGCTATGTGCTCCTCCAAGTTGGAGTAGTCTTCCCCAACCCACAAGAGACCTTCCTTCACCTTTCCCTTTCCCTCTCTCTCAAGGTGGCACCTAACAACCACTTGAAAGCACAGGTGATGTGTCCATGGCAGACCTCACCTCATTGACTGAACAAATATCTTCTCTCTTTCTCAGCATGTTACTTGGTGTTTGACACATTCAAACACTGCCATACTTACCCTACCCCACACATAAAATAATAAGCATAAGCATAATAACCAATAAAGTATATAAATTGTTTTTATATTTCCAAAAATACTCCTTCCAAACACAAGATTATGCCTAAATCTTCAAAATGATGTACTTCAATCTTTTGTCATTAACATATGATCTAGGATACTTTACTAGGGTATTTATATAATCATTAATACAACATGATTTTAATCATCCATAGCATTCCTAGACCAAATCTTGATGAGGAAAATGGAGTGGGAATGATTCTTCTGATTTCAATATGATCCAAGGACAAAAGGTTCATTTATCTAAAGAGGTTTGACCTAGAAATAGTGTGGCCACATTTAACATGAAATGTGGAACTATTCAATTGATCATCAAATTTACATTTTAGCTGTCTTCCATGTGGAGTTGAGTAGATTGTATGAAGACTTTTACTTACACTTTCTTTTTAACAAAAGAAATCATCAAAATATCACTAATAGAAAGGTAATTTTTTTAAAAAAGTTTCTAACTTTGGATTTTGCAATACTAAGTTTAAAATTTTTCTTATTTCTTATAGCGCTCAAGCTCGAGCTCTCTAGCTATATGAAAAAGATTATTTTATTCTTATAATTTTAAAAAAATTTCATCCTAGCCTCATCCCAACTATGCCTTTGTTTGTATCTAGTCGCTTGGATCATCGGCCCTTGTACCAAAATACATACGAGTAAAGGGGGAGGTTGGCATTGCTTGTTAGCCTGTGTGTTGATGCATAAACGATTAGAAGAAAAGAGGGGGGGTAGGCAATAGGGCTAATCCGCACGTAAAGGTATAAGCAACAAAAAAAAGAATGAGATCGATATTATCTACTTATCTGTCTACACAAAAAATTAGGAGAGAAAATGGTGACCGACGAGAGTCACAATCGATCATAATAAATAGAATCGACGATTGGTGTGATACAAGCACTACAGAGGAGGATGACAAATAAAGATAAAATTATTATTTAAAAAAATTTATAAGAACTTTTTAATATTCACTCCTAATTAAAAAGTAAAGAAGAAAAAAAAAGTAGGGAGACATCTGCTTGGCGACCTAATTTTGCTGTGCTCACAATTTCCATTTGTGAGGGTCAATTAATATTCTTTTAAGGCATCATTTAAGACAAGATGGGCAAATTGTGGGGGGCATTAATGTCCACTTCTTTCCGCGTTCTTTCTCGGTTGGTGGTACGAACCACGTTGACCCAAAAACCCCAATCTTTGGTTTCGTCCGTCAAATTTTGGGAAGAAAAGAAGCGATAAATACGAATCCATCTAGCCATGTTGATGTTCGTAGGATTCGGAGTTCGGCAGCCGCTGTGAACTGCGCAAGCCAATACAAATCGATCTTCCGAACTGCTCGTTTCGGATTCACGGTACTCCTCAATCTTGCTTTCTTGAAAACCCTAGCTAGTTGCGGAGTCGATATCTTCTCGACTTCGATTGATCATCGAAGCTCAAGCGATCCTGTCTTTTTTTTATTTTCTTCCGGAATTTGATCCTTTGACGCGGCATGGTTGTTCGATATCTTTGAGGAATCGGTGCAATTTGGTCCTTCGTTGACGAGGACGGAGCGGAAGGGTAAGGTTCTGAAACGCTAGCGTAGATTTTTAGGGTTCCGGGATTCATTACTCTGTAAGTTTTACTTGTGCGTGAGCAAAATTCCAAAACCCTAGAAAGAACTGCCTTTTGATCTGTGCACAGATCAAGAGTCGTGACATATAAGGGGAAAAAATCGGATGGTAACTTGGAGCTCTTGTAAAGCTCAGAGCTTTGATGAATTCACGGCGATCCAAATCCGTGAAGCTTGTTTCGTCCCATTCCCAATCCATAGAAGTAGAGTTAGGAGAGTGCTCCCAAATGGGTTCTTCCATTGACAACACCGTCTACTGCTGCATCGCCAAGGGGAACAAGATTCTGTATTCTTACAACAGCAAAGGCCACGAGCTCGAGACCTTGGCCGTTCTCTGCCTTGAGAATGCGCCAGCTTTCCACAAATGGTACTTCCACTCCATCGGGACCAGGACTTTTGGATTCTTGACGGCAGATGGCCACACATACTTCGCCATCATTGACCCTAGCGTGGGGAATTTGGCGATTCTTCAGTTCCTGGAGCACATTCAAGATGGTTTCAGGAAGGTGGCAAAGAATGGTTTTCATGATGACTTGGTGCCCATCGTCCAGCGGCTCATAGCATCCTTGGAGAACATGCCTCGATACGCCTTCTCATTGGACGACAATTCCGAGGGCACAGCATCTAGTGATGGTTCTACATCGACAAAGGCACCATTGCTAGGGAAGAACAGTGGCAACCATCACGACAAGAAGAAGATGAAGGATAAAGTGCTTCAAAGTGATGATGTGGTTGAAGATCATGCTGATAGGACAGTGAAGATCGATATGCCACCACAGACAGTGGGTGCCATGTCACTGCCAAGGAGCTTGAGCTCGACGGGACTTCGTGCGCAACAAGCAGGAAGGAGAATGTGGTGTCGGCATGTAAAGATAGTGATAGCTACCGATATAATCATCTGCCTGATCCTGTTTGGTGTTTGGTTGGCAGTGTGCAGGGGCTTCCATTGCGTATCGGGGAAATAGTAGAAGAGGGATTGCATTTGTGAACAAGAAAGGTGAGAAACGCTTTGCTAGATGGATTCAAGTAGTTTCTTGCATAAGAAGCTGAGATGTAGTTTTACAAACATGGAAACAAATTTCGTTAGCATGTGGATGAATCCCCTCAGCAAGAATGTGAATTGAGACGTGCAGTATTCTAGAAAGTGATGCTGTGAAGATTCAGTTGAAGGAAGAAAGTTCTTGGATATGCAGCACTTGTGGCACGCTAGTGGCTCATTGCTGTCCGCGGCATAAAATATACGATACTTGTTGCTAGCGTAATATTAATACTTGTTTTTCCTCCTTTTTTTGGGTTCTTGTGGATGTTAGTCATACGTCAACAGCTGTTCATATGTATCATATATCTAGATCGACTTCTTGCTTAGAGGATCTTTGGCATGATGACAATGCTTAAGACATTCGAGCTTTCTGTTTGTCTTAAAATGATGTGAAATTTCCCGATTGCCACTAATATTGTATTTAGTTGCATGCTTTTTACACTTAATTATCATCATGGATTGTCATAAATTTTCCACTAATTTTGGATTGTAGTCACACAAACCTGTAAGACTTCCTGACCAATTAGTTATTATCTATACTTTGCTACCTTCAGATGTGGATATTGGAGGAGAGCAGACTTCCTCTGTTTTCATCCACCACTGTTAAATAGTATCACTTCAGACCCTTTAGCTTCTTTTGCCTCCTTTGTATGTGAATGAAACGATCTCTGCTATTGTAGAAACTAAATTTGAGCATTGTCTATGATGTTAAAGAATCAGAGTGGGATTTGTTGTTATTTCCATATGGATTGCTCGGATGATATGTTGTTTGATGATGTGAACACAATCATCATCCATCTCTCAAGACAACTCATGTAGGTATCATCTATCCTACCAATTGGACTAGTTAGCACCAATCAGAGTTTCACTATTTTTACGACATAGTTGAGCTCACCATCAATCGAGTCAGAACTCCTAACCTAATTTGTTGAGTTGGAGTATGTTTAGCCAATACATATCATGTTGCGAATTAGATCTGAAACTAATCAACTTTCAACGTCGATGGCATCCTTGATTTGGTCTGTTATTAGTATCAAGAACTTGAATTTTGGATCATCCACAACTGTTATTAATGAACACTCAACTCTGACATTTTCCAGCTATATATCCTCAATGTTGGGATTGCTTTTTAGTTCTATTAAGAAGCTAAAGATAAAGGATTAAGAGTACGTTTGCGAATACTGTATTCAAAATATATATTGAGGTTATTTGATATTTTTTTTAAAATCACGTTCGACCTGAATGTTGTATTGTAAATGTTCTGTTTGATGTTATCTCATGATAGCAGTAACATTATTTATATCTTTTATATGATAAAATTTTATTTATATATTTTTAAAATTTTATTTATATATTTTATATGATAGCAGTAACATACATATATATATATATATATATATATATACACATACATATGAATCATACAATTTTTTAGTAAAAGTATATTTATTTATTTACTTATTTTATTAATTTAAATAAAAAAATATGTTTAAATACATATTAAAAATATAAATATTTTTCCAAACATAATCTAAATACTTCTATAAACATATTGTAGGCATATTATTATATACTATCTTAAAGGAATAAAATTAAATTAAAAAAAGCTAGAACTCTTACAGAACAGTTGAACAAAGTTGAACAAAGTTCTAAAACACTTACATAACCTTTCTGATGAGAGTCAAAGGTGATGACTTGTAAAGGCTTGAGCCAACAATTGCCATGGAGTGGAAGAAGCATTTGATTATTCCTACCACTGTGACCATTAAAAGCTCCCAAGCATCCAGAGCTTACGAAGTAGGCCTATGGATTTAGTTTCGTGTAGCATAACAAGGGAGCTAACTTGCTGAGCTGCTAATTGGATCCGGAAACACAAATGAATCATCATTGCTGAGCTGCTAATGACCTTTTTCGCTCTTCACCTCTGTACAACTTCCACGGGGCAGAACACCCCCTTGTTACGATATAGTGTGAGAGAAAACCAGTAAGATTTGCTAAGGAAGTTGTGCAATTTCAAGTAAAATTTTATTCAGCGACTGTGGCCGCGAGAAGAAGGGGCAGTGATCACTCCCTTTGATCTTGTAGATCCCATGAGGAGGGTTCTCCCTCACCAGCTTCTCCTGGACGTCGGGTGAGAGCATGTGGTCATCAAGTGTTTGGATGAAGAAACGTTTCGCCGTGCCATAGTTTTCGGGTGTGAGGGACAGCTTCTCCATGATGGGTGCCAATGGGATAGGTCTCATGGATACTGCAGCCAACGCGATATCCTGCAATAATCATGGAACATAAATTTATGAGAACGAACTTCAGTATGGAATGCAAGCTAATGATACATTTGATATGGCAACCAGAATCATGGAATAGATAGTTTCAGAATCATATGTTATCAGTTTTCTTCACATGAAATAAGCTCTATAAGGCTGTAGAAAAGGCTCAACATTTGCAAACTAGGGTCAACCCTTTGTATGGCTCAAACCAGGCACATTCTCGAGATCAGTCATACTACCTAAATGGCTTACTTATGTTTGTTGGTGCAACAAGCTGTCCCAAGTGTGCTTGGCTTGCTAAAAGCCAGAGTTAATACACTTTATAATTATATATATATAATTTATCACTTTACCTCGATTTTATGGTTCAATTTAACAAGATGGTGGATCCTGGATATATTAACAACTAAATTTTGGGCTTCTAGACCTTAGCCTTGTATTCTCTCTCTCTCTCTCTCTTCCCCTATATATATATATACATATACTGATATACATATATATATATATATACATATACATATACATATATATATACATATACATATACATATACATATATATATATACATATATATATATATATATACATATATACATACATATATATATATATAC
>LVTN01000101.1:169737-236235 GCA_001649415.1 Musa itinerans | reverse complement strand
TTTGGGCTTCTAGACCTTTGCCTTGTATTCTCTCTCTCTCTCTTCCCCTATATATATATATACATATACTGATATACATATATATATATATATACATATACATATACATATATATATACATATACATATACATATACATATATATATATACATATATATATATACATATATACATACATATATACATATATACATACATATATACATATACATATATACACACACACACACATAGACAAAATTTTTTCTTCCCCATCTAAACTTTATCTCAACCTCAGTGTCATGGCCATCCTTCAACGAGCTATGAACCTCAAAACTAATGATTTTGAAGGTGGCGCATGTCTCTCCTCAACTCCTCTACTGCCAACACCAACTTTCAGACTATAGTGACATTATGACATGTGGCCCTCTCCGGTGTGCATCCCTCATCATTCCCACCATCTAGCCCCTTTTGGCTGAGTCCTTCCTTGACAGAGCTGGAGTTTGGCCAAGCTGATGGCAAACATGACTGCTCTTGTTCTAGCTGAGCATCAGCTAAGCATGAACAATGGACCTGTTTGGCAGAGTTGAGAACAAGCAGGTCTATGTTCATTCATGTTCAACTCGTTTCCTTTTAGTGGCAAAATTACTCATTCCCTTTTAGCATCAGGTAATTTTAGTGGTTATCATTCTACTAAAATTATGTGGCAGTCAACAATATGCTAAAATTCAATTACCTTTGGAAACCACAACAAGCACAACAACCATGAGCAAGGATAGAAAAAAAAAAAGACAAAATAAACAGTAAACAGGCACTTGTAACTTCTGCATGTGTTCATAAAAGGCAGTAAATTCAATGTCTAAACAGTAATGACATTCTTTAAACAGACTGTATCAAACCAAGTTGCATTCATGTTTTCAATGCAAAATTCAGTACAAATATATAGATGGACTCTCAAGAAAATGGTCTCTATAAGACTGCAAAAAATGAAAAACAAAAAAAACTGGCATCCATCCATTTTAGGTTGGACAAAATACAACTATAGAGACAGTTTTGCAGAAAGGCTTCCATTAAATCGAAAAATTAGAAAAACTAGGAGAGTTTGAATCCAAACCTTGGAAGAACTTTGGTTAAAATATAGTCCCTTAATTTGCTGTTTGTCAAACATGAGTCCTGTAGGAGATTTGTCTCGTCCGTTTCCGTAAACTAGAAACTGTGATTCTTTCAAGAAAACCTCAGCAGATGACAGCTGAAAAGATAGTTGACATGAATAAGGAAGCTGGACAGCACAGAGGCGACAGGAGCAGCAATGTTGTAGCTTTAAACTGGGAATAACATGACTAGCTTATGAAGTCTAAGAAAGTTCTGTCAGTTACCATGCTAACATACACAAAATAGTTTCTGTTGAAATTGCGGATAATAAGGTCCTAGGATCCAGTTTTCGCACTTACCTTTAAAAAATAAAAATAAAAAGAAGAATAAATATACAAATTTCCCAACTTCAATTGATAATCATAACAGTTATCTGAGGTTATGATAATTATACAAATTTCCCAACTTCAATTGAACTATTGAAACAGTTATCTGAGGTTAAAAAGTATAATGCAAGATCAGAGTCTATAGTTATTAGATCAGTCGAAGAGGAATCAGCTAAATGTAATATTGGATAAGCACTGAATAACATTGTATAAGCACCACACACACACACACACACACACAGATACCCCCCTAAAAAGGAATACTTACTTTATCAGAAAACACATCAAAAGGTTTCTGTCCATCCAATACCATTGTTGCACTGAGGAATACTGCCTTTGATATCTTTTTTGGATAACATTCCAGTGCATACGATACGCTAGCACCTCCAAAGCTATGACCAACCAATATCACCTATGAAATATATTTGCCAAATTATAAGCAGAACTCAGTTTGCAAAGAAACAAAGACCATACCAAGAGCACCCTTCACCTTTTCATCATCAGGAAGGCTGTGAAGATAATCAGTTAGAGGCTTCGAGTAATCCTCTAAGGTTGTTACGCTGTTTGGATCTGTCAGGTCTATCCCAGAGCCTTTGAGATCCAAAGCAATAGGAAGCAATCCTACTTCCTCCAAAAGAGAGAGAGTCTTGTACCAACACCAAGCTCCAAATCCTTCTCCATGGACAAGAATGATTTTCTTTGTCTCAAGATTCTCAAGAGAAACAGGATGCTGAAAGTACATTTTGCAAAGTTCCCAAAGATTAAAAGAAAATGGTTAGGCCCTTTCCCCTGAAGAAATTGATTGCACATTATCTAGGTTATAGCAATGCCAAACAGAAACCTAGAACAAGAGCCATAAATATCTTGTATAAATAAAGAACATGAATGTTTCATGAAGAGCCATATCCTATATCCAGAAATTGGTGAGAATAATTGAATTTTCAATATGCTTCCATAACTAAAAGTTCAAACTCCTGTAAAAACAGAGGTTAAACACAACATAGTACATTCTTAAACAACATAGCAAATCGACTTTGAGTAAAACTTTTAAGTTCCTTTAAATCAATTTTGAGGTATGCCCCCAGAATATCAATAAGTCTATGAAAAGTATACCTTAAGATGAAGTTCACAAATAAACATGCCAACACAATAAAATCTAAGAAACATATGGATTCATATATTGAAATTCGGGAAGGCCTATAGTTAACCTAATATCCAGATTCCAGTACATTGTGTATGTTTCAGTGACGTAACTCAATAGGTTAAGATTAAGGTACTACTCTATTGTTCTATTCTTTTAGAATATGCAAAGATCGTACAAGCTGTGTACAAAAAAGATGGGTTCACAGTGGCTATCTAATGAAATATGCTTTGCATCAAACATGACAATGGCCAGAAGTAGGGAAGGTCATGGTACGAGAGTTGATTTCAGGGCATCCAACTTTCAAACATACAGCTCATTCAGAGTGGCACTGCAGAAATAAACAACATGATGCATGAGATGTGAACAGACAAGAAAGCTAGAATTATCATACTACAGATTTTCTTGTTCTTATAAAATAATATGGCTACATATAAAGTGGAGCATCCCTACATTAAAAAACAACTTTTGCATGCATCTGCAAAAAATATATCCATCAGCTTTGTAGTCTGGGTTTGTTACATGTGCTAATATAGGATGTTAACTATTGTTGCACTTGCACCACCCTTCCAATAAATTAGATCTGAAAGATTTATAGTTCATTTATAGAACAGCTGTGACTTCTACATGCCAAGAACTGGCTGTCAGTTTGGTAGTCTGGATTTGTTACATGCGCTAAAACAGGATATTTTAAAGTTTTAAACTGTTGTTGCACCTACCCTTCCAATTAACTAGACCTGATATTTTCATCATTTGTTAATATGATTGCTCCTAGACAACTTGATATCTTTCGATAAATTAAAATATTGTGGACTACTTGAAAAAGAATATTGACTACAGGACAACTCTTATATTAGCTGCAGTTACTCTCTTTCTTCAGAAAGAGAACAATAAAGATTCTTTTCAAGTTGCATGTGAAGCTGGTCGGGAAAAAGCATGTAGTTCCAGTTATGCTGACCCAAGTGGAGATGCCAGTATTATTCTCTGAGCCCATAGTTTAACCTGGGAATTTTGTCATCTTCTGGCCCAGAAAATTGAACTTACTAGGATGGATGTGCACATAGCTCCAAAGTAGAAGTATAAGCAAGTAGCTTTTTACTACTAAATGACATGAATGTCATTCCAGGTAAACCATATCCGCAAAAGCAGGATGGTCCACAAACCCTATTAGCATCATATGTTTCAGCGCTTCTGGATGTCATGATTCAGGTACAATCATGAACAGTTTATCCATCCATCACAATTGTTCATCTTATCTGGATTTCCCTTTTCTGCCAGTTGAAAAATGTGAAAATTGATGCATAACATCGTGAGGACTATGATTATTTTTCTTTTTGTGGATCTATTAGAGTAAGACGTACAACCCTCATGCAACCGATTATGCCTTCATGAATCACAGAGGATCATCGAGAGAAATTACCAGCTTTCCATTAGTAATCGAATCAGGGAGGTCTCGCCGCCGAGAGCTCGTGGACCCAATCCTCCGGGACATGGAGCCTTCGAACCGTTGTGACAACTGGTGCTGCTGAATCGCCATTGCCAGGGCCTGGCGGTGCAGGAGCTCCTCTTCAGACGCCGCCATCTTCCTCTGTGATCTCGACTTGGAGCTCTGCTTGCTCCTTGACCTGATGCCGCCTGCGGGGCCCTTTTTGGGCAAACAGTCGAATGCATTGCCCATGGTGGTACTGAAAGAAGGCGAATCGAGTATAAAATTCAAGATCAGGAGGAACAAGAAGGGAAGAACGTTTCGGCCAGAAACGTTTGTGATCAAAATAAGAAGGGAAGAACTTTAAGAACCCTGAAGAAATATACCACTAGATCATGGTCCTAGAGAACTAGAAATAAGCAATTCTTGGAAGAATCGATGTGGAATCCCAGTTGTAACGGAAGAATAGCAATTTCCAACGCAAAACCTCCAGAAACCCCAGCTTTTCAGGGTTTTTCGTATACGATAAGGCTGAAAGGGGGCGAATTCAAGAAATTTCACTGAGGAAAAGCAGCGAAGATGGATCTGGAAGGGGAAACCCCGCGCAAACAGTTTCTCCAAGAAGCAGCAACTAATAACAAGAACAAAAATTAGATTTTCCGAGCATTATCACAACCGAACACGCAAAAATAACCAGAAACTATGAGGAAGAAAAAGGGGCAAACTCGAGGGGTATCGATTTGAAACTACATGATCAAGAAAAAAAAGATTCCAAGAATAAATCGGGATTATTCGCAGAAAAGATTAGATTTGGGGATGGAGAAGAAAGCGGTGGCGAGGAAGAGAGGGATTTCAACCGACGGTGGGAGCAGGTCGAAGTGCCTCAAACGGTTCGCCGGGAGGAAATTTGGACTCTCCTTGTCGCCATTCTCTCTTCGGAGATTGTTTAAGCAATAAGAATCATGCGGTTTGGTAGGATGGGGAGAAGAACGGTGCGCTTGTCTCATGTGCTAGTCTCGTTTGCAACGGCTTCGTAAGGCTTTGGAGTGAGGTGTTGTGATTCGTGATGATGATGATGATGATGATGCAACTCCATGTGCATTAAATATGCTACCAGATGATATAATATTAAATATTTAAAAATATTAATTTGATAGTAATATATCTAAATTATTTATCTCATCTAATAATTTTTTTGATAATATTAAAATAAAAAATAATAATTTAGTCGATAAACATTTAACTCTTAATAAAAATATCCCTCCTTATTATTTATCTTTGTAAATATAAGTATACTATATTTCTTTCTCAAAATTGATTGCAGAATTAGTGATAGAACCTGTGATTCTTAGATATATTATTCATAATCATTTGTGCCATTGATGGAGCTGAGATGAATCACACAATAAAGAATAAAGCTTGATTTGATTGCTTACATAATTTATCCAAGCTATCTATGTGCAATGGAAGATTCAATGATCTTGTAGACTCAAAGACCTTTTGACCCCAAAAAGAAACCCTTGGAGAGAGAGAGAAAGGATTAGCTGCTTCTGTGAAAGAACTGGCAAAGAACACCTTATACTTTCTTTCATCTTAGACCTCACAGGCACTGTTTAAGATTTCTGCAACCATTGGTCATTGACCATACTTTTGTATCAGAAGAACAAGAATCTTCCTTCTTGTGGGAACTGAAGATAAACAATCATAATAATATGCATGGATGTAACTTTCAGGAAAATAATTATATATATATAATTTATGCATATAACTAAATTAATGTCAGTGGATATAGCTTTCATCTTTTGCAAAAGATTTGGAATCTTGGCCATCCAAAAGCTTAGACTTTAATTAGAGAGATGCTTTGATACATTGGAAAGACTCAGATTTGAATGTTCTTTGGTCCTTTTTAAAGGTGCAAAATTAATTCTTAAACAACATGTGATTATAAATATTTAAGAGATATTTGTTAGGATTATAAATATTTAAGAGATATTTAAGGGACATTGGCAACATTAGTGCCTTTGTATTTGCTCCATTTAATATGGCTATTATGCAATGTATCTCTAAGCATTATTCAGGAGACTGTTGTCTGAGAGTTGATGAACTGCATATTAATCATGCATGCTGATGCTGACTTTGTCCTAAGCAGTAATATTAATGTCTTTGAAAGTCCATTTTATATATAAAATATGACCTGACAACCACCAAGACTTATCACACACTCAAAAGACTTGTTAGATCAGGTAAGAGTTAGTAGGAAGCCAGCCATCTTCCTCTTGTTGAGTTGGACCATTGTGGTTAAGAGCTCCCATACAACAACACACTACTTGTCTAAGGATCCATGTTTCTTTCTCTATCCACCCTCAGCTACTAGTTTCATCACCTACCCATTTCCCCTTCTTTTCAATAGTTTTAATATTATTAAGGACCCACTGCTAAACCTTCCAAATGAAATAAGGAGTATGACATCTTCTATTCAAAAGTCTGGGAATTCAATTTCTAACATTGAAGGAGATCCATAGTGTATATTTAGATGAGGATATGATAGAACTGAAAGACTATATCAAATGAGATGAAAATAGGATAACACTGATGTGTGATAATTAGATAGGGTCAATAAAAATAAATATTATCATTTTTTATTTATTACAACAAACAAGTGATTTTTTTATGAGTCCACTAATACTTCCAACAAGATTCAAAATGCAAATTAAATTGAAAACTTAATAGATACCGTAGTAGATGAGATTAAATCACAACACAATGTCCAAAAAGTCACTAATAATAGAGCTATTTTTTAGAAAATTGATTTACAATTGATGAAAAAAAATATATTATTTTGAACTCTATGTGCAGCTTTTTGTATGGATAAGAATATTGGTGAGCTATCATTAGTTAACTAATGTGTAGCTCGAGCATAATCGATCACAAACTATATATATAAATATCATTGAGCCTACTCTTTAATGCAAAAGTATATAAATGGTAAGATACTCAGACTTGGTTTCACTCGATTTGCTACAAATTTCATTATCTTAAGGTAATGGTCACCTCATAGGAATGGCCTGATTCTAGGTATTCGAGATCCAACGATAGAAAAAAGATAGAATAAATTATTATTTCTTCTAGATTTTGGGATACCGTGAAAGAAATTATAATACGACTGGAGCCACTTTACATTATCCTTCGTAAAGTCGATATAGATAAGCATCATCAAATGTTTTATCTTAGACATATGCTAATTACAATAAGAGAGGAGGCCAAGAAAACATTTAAAAATAATTTTAAGGTTGAGCAATCCTTATAGATCATTAATCATAGGACTAAAATCTATATGGATCAAGATATCCATAATGTAGGTAAATTCATATTCAGTGTAATTTAATTCATAATTTTTTAATATTTAAATTTTTTTAGTATTATCTAATTTTTAAATTACTAATAATTTAATTCATAATTTTTTAATATTTGCTTTATAGCGTATTATCTAAATTCGTACATTCAATTTTGGTATAGTCTTGGAACACACTCATATTTATCGTCAGTACTAAAAAATATTATATATCGACTCTTGTTAAACACTACCGATGGAGTTGATGTTATTATAAAGGGTCGATTATTCTAAAAAATATTTGGTCTATTCTCTAATATTGTAGTTATGTTGTGCCATAATAATATAGATCCTAGTGAGGAAAAATTACACATTCATTATAAACTATATTTGATATTAATTATTTATTATCATAATAAAGTTATATTTATATCTTTTTGCAATCGAGCGCTGACTATAATTTGGAGAGGACGTGCCAATTTCAAGGAAGGTTATTATGTATGTATAGGGCTACCTTGGGTAGTTAAGAAAAACTGATCGTCTAATTGCCCTTGTAGCGAAGAGTCCTTGGCTCTAGGGTTACCATAAGCGGCTAGGAAACCTTAGCTATCAGGGTTCCCCTCATAGCTAGGAATCTTAGTTCCAAGAGAGGTTCTCTACCAGGCCAAGAGCAACAAGGGCTGCTCTCAGCCATGCTGCCTTTGGCTAGGTCGAGAGCAGCAAATTGTGCTCTTGGCCAAGGTTGCATGCAGCCTTTGGCCAAACTATAGGGCAGCAACAGTCGTTGCTGCCCCTTTTTTCTTCATTTTGTATCAGTGAATCTGGGGACAACATATTGATTAACTAAACATTTCAACCACAAGAATAGGTGTTATCCAGAACTTTGATTGACGACAAAAACACAACAAGTTACATGAAAATAATTCTACGCAATTCAACAACACACGTAGTTTATAACCAATCATCGCACAATGAACCTAACTCTGATGCTACTGTTAGGAAACCTAGGGAGGCATCACACGTGCAATGAAAAAAATAAAATAAAAATTAATTTTTTTAAAAAATAAATTTATATCAAATTGTGTGCAATGATTGGGAACAAAAAACTTACGAATCTCATCTAATGGAACTCGTATATCCCTTATGTATATATTTCAGTCTATAGATGAAGGAGATCTCACGTTCTCCTCTCTAGCGGTGATCCATATGGCGGATGAAGCGGCAACGCACCTCCTCTCATGACATGTTCTTTTGTTATGTGGATTACCGCTAGAGAGGAGAATATGAGATCTCATTCATCCACGAACTAGGATTTGCATATCAAAGATATATGAGTTTCCTTAGGTGAATTCATCTCACATTTTATGCAGTTTTTAGATTCATTAGTTTTTTTCTCTCAATCACACATGATTTGATATAAATCTAATTTTTGGGAAACCAATTTCTATTTTGTTTTTTCCACCATGCTTATGATGCCTCCTCAGGTTTCCCAACAATATATATTTTGATAGACAACAACTTATAGTAGTTGTAAATGTAATTTGTTAACATTCATATTAATTCACAAGAAGATATATATCATATAGATGATTGGAGAAACTAGCATATGTCCACTATAATATGCGACTAAGGTTGCTGTGTCCCAAGCTGGACATGGAGCCATAATAAAATAGAGATTGATCCCATCGATCTCTAATTCAATAACGAAGATTCAAAGCCGATATTAGAGTGGGTCAAAGCAAGAGAATCCTTTACTTGATGAGGTGGAAGATCCTTAATATCCTTCATATTTTATCACTAAGATAATAGAAGAAGAGGAAGCACATTCTCAATAGGCGAAATATTTCCCTCAGTCAGAACATGGTAAAAGGAGCTGGACAATATTGAGTCAAGTTACTCAAGTAACTAAAGACACTCAATCATTACAATTGTCCATTACAATCATCCACCTAATATGTAAAGGCAAAGACAAGGAGGAAAACATTAGCATTAGTTGTACTGTTGGAAACAATTAAGTCAGACGATAAAACTCCTTCTCGATAGCATTCAATAACCTACTCAATCTAAAGATATGATAGCGACATGGATAGTAGTACCTCGACCAATGATAGTAACAACGTTGGGGAGTCAATTGTCCCATTTACATAATTTAAGGGTGGTGTATGGATCCAAGAATAGTATTTTACACATATTACCTAAGATTCAAATCGTGAAACTCGACAGGATACCAGTCAAGTTTATACGTAGAAGGGGAATGGTAAGATACTAATTGATTTTGAGCAGATGCGATAGAGCCTATACGACAAGACATAGAGCAAAACTCATCATATTTATAACTATCGTATTATAGAAAATCTTACGGTCGACGACAATACGATGATAGTTGGTCATACTTCTCTAAGTACCGTGATCAATCTTATAATACAAAATAATAAATTAGTGGCAAAAGTAGAAGTTCCAACATTATTCTCTATTCTCCTTATCAATACATGCTATAATCATACTTGTCTCAAGAGTCGTCGTAGACATGTGTGATCCACGATGATTAGATTACGATTATCACTGCATTAATACATCAATGACATATAATGTATCGGTATACTATGTTGTGATATCAATTTTAGGATTGGGTCCAACATATATATTAAATTGATATATAGATGCAAGGATCGAGGACCTCGATCTATCACCCATGAAGTTCCATCGTTCTTTTTTTAGTAGAATCACATATATCCATCGATTGATTACTTGATTCATTTAAACTTTAAAGTTTAAGTTATTTAAAAAATATCTAATAATTTAAATTATTTTTTAGATAATTTAATATAAACGAAAGGATTATTCGAAATATGCCCCGATATATCAATATACGATACATTAGTATGCCTAAATACATATCACACATCGTCAATATACCAAAATGGATCAATTAGATAATCCGTATAATATTAAGTTTTGACTTGGACCTAACCAATACAAAGATGATGTTTGATCCAAATATCTTACCATTAATCGTTTTTAAGAGCTAGCATAATCCCACCTTTTATTAAATGAGTATATATCAACCCAAGTTATGTTTTATATTAACATTTTGTTGGATGGACTTTTAGACACTCAATATTTCATAAGTAAATTTAGGACATCATCAAATCAAATCAATGATTTAGGTATAAAATTTCCCATATAAAATCTTAAGCCTTCAACCTAATATAAGATAGTCACTAACCTTCATACGGTTGATGTATGTAAATAAAGGCTCTGTATTGTTTACGACTTAAGTTGCCAACGTAGTCGTGACACCTGCAGGAAACGCATGGCCATTGCCGAGTCCGACTTACGTAGCTGTTACCGCATCGGCTGCGTTGAATACTCGTGAGTTAAGTCGCCTCGTGGAATGCATTAATTTCATTTTTGGGTAACGTAAGCTATACCCAACGTAATATGGACATTTATATATTAATATTTTTAATGATTATATATATATATATATATATATATATATATATATATATAAGATGAAAAAAATTGTTTTCAGATGAAAAAATATATATTTATTTAAATGTTTGATTGGAGTGAGATTCAAATCATAAACTTGGAATAATTTTAATATTTTAATATTTTAATATATTTAAAAATATAATAAAATAAATAAAAATTATTATTATTATTATTATTAATTAGCTTTTATAATAATTTTATTTTTTTAAAAAATAGAATGGATTATCTACTTTTATATTTACTTAACTTATTGTATGTGTCGGATTATTTATTATCATAGTAATGTGTTAGCATATTACGTTACAGAGAGCATTAAAGAAAATGAAATTGGTTCAAATTTTCTAATTGAGATATCTGGAACAATATTTATATTTTTATTATTTTCATACGAAAAAGGATCTCATTCATTATTTTATTTTCATATTCCTTCTAAATAAAAAATATTGTACAAAAATAGTAAATGAACAAACCCACACATTAATATTTTTTTTTACAACTAAGTATCAAATATAGTTGAACACATAAAAATATTAAAAAAAGGTATTTTTGTCCAAATAGGTTTCTTTCTCATTTTAATAAAATGTTTGAAACCTTCGGTTACTAATTTATCGAATACTAATTGTTTGAAACCTTCTGTTACTAATAAAATGTCTCATTTAAAGTTTTTAAAAAATATTATGAAAAGTCATAAAATTAGAAAATTATTCCAATTCGATGAAATGATAAAACAGTAAAAAAACACATATCCGAAAACTTCATATGTAATCACACATGAAAATGATACAATTTGTGGAAACACATAACAAATATAACATTCGTATTATTTGGTATTCTCGAGAAATATAATTGGATACTATGATACAAACTTCACACGAGACATTGGGAACGTACACGAACTGTTCGTGACTTAAGTCGTCGGATATGTTTCTTCTGTCGTCTATATAATCGAGCCGTCTGTTGGCCTCCCGCCGAACGAGGCTGTGAAGACGAGATGAAGAGGTTTCCGGTCGCCTTCGTCGTCGCATCTATCCTCTTCTTCCTCTCTGCCTCCCTCTCGATCTCCGTGGCGTCGGCGGAGGCCACCGTGTACATCGTCTACGTGGAATGTCCCGAGGGCGTGAAACCCGAGGCCTTCTATGTTCGAACCCTCGCCGCCGTCCTTGGGAGGTCGCTCTTCCCCCTCCTCCTCTTCCCATCCGCGCAAGATACTTTCTTCTCTGTTTGATTAGGGTTTTCTATGTCATCAAAGGTTTGATCTTTTACGTTCCTGCAGTGAAGAGCGCGCCAAGGATGCCGTGATCCATCATTATACGCATGCCGCGAGGGGGTTCGCGGCGAAACTCACCGCACAACAAGTCGAAGAATTGCGGAGTGAGTTCCAGTTTCTCCCTAGTTCTTATGATTTTGGTACTTGCAACTTGATCTGATTCTGGACGTTTCTTTATTGATCCCTTCCCATGCGATTCAAATTTGTCTCTTTAACAGATTTTCTACCATTACTTTCATTTAGCAGCCCATAGAAATAGCTTATCTTGTATTGATCTCTCTCTGTGATCGGACTACAATTATTGGTTATATTAGAAAAAAGATCTTGTTATTTCAGTTGTTCTATAATTGTTTTAGATTAACCTAACGCACAGAGAGGGATTGTTTTGCCCATTGGTTATGTCCCTTCTTTTCAATTGATCTCTCTGTGATCGAACCATTCATTATTGATGATTGTGCCTATTGCTTGTCTGACACAAAAATTATTGTGTTACTTTTCATATATTGGATGGGATCATGATATTCTCCTTTTTATGTGAGTTATCTTGGAGGCTCTGTTCAAACCTTGAGGTTGACGTCCACAATATAGTTATTACATCATATCATTACCACACTGTTTGGTTCCGAATCCTGTAGCCCTTTGTCTCTTACGTTCACTGTATATATCATTTTTAAGACCATTGTTGGATTAGAAAGCTTATTAAGATAGTTTTTCAGATGATTTTTCACCACTGCTTCACAGGAAACCTCTCACCAAAATCTGAAATTGGCTTTGCTGTGATTCAGGTCTCAGTCATACTCCAATTTCTTCAGTTGTACTAATGGAACTCCAATCCACACTTAGGGTAGTAGGTTATGTTGATAATTTAAGAAAATGCTTGTAGCTTTTCACTCTTTCGTTAGAAAATGGCTTAAACTTGGCTTGCCTCTGTAAAGTAATAATTAATTTTTTTTATTTTTTTTTTATTCTGAGATTCACTATAGTGAAAATAGGACTTTTATGATCATCTCTTGTTTATTGAGTTCAAGGGGCCTGTACATTCAAATGCTCCCTGTGTGATATGCACAGTCTTTCTTTTAAAGGCTCCTTAGAACACAAGTGACTGTCTTCTTGAAACACACTTTAATCCTGAAAGCCTAAAGCATCGATGCTCCTTATGTTTCTGCAGTTGCGGAACCTCAATATACATATATATGTACCTATTTGCGTACAAATTTACTTATGCTTACGGATGTGAACTAAAATGTATGCATACATACACATTTAGTTCTCTAACCTTGTTTAATTTGTCTTCTAGATTTTTTGAAGGAGGTTAAAAGCCATCAAATGTCAATGAAATAATAAGGGATGATACTTACGCTTGTCAATTGGTTGCTAATTAATCTTGCATGTTATATGTTTTTAGTACAGAACATAGAATTGGCCCTTTGGATAAAAGTAATTTACTGTGATATCATCATTTTGTTGCTTTTCTTCTCGTTGGAGAAAAAAAGCCTGCTCTGGTGTTAGAATTGGCATGCGCATAAGTTTTTCAGTGGTGCTGAAATGTGAACATTTGTGGAACTATTAAGCTTGGTGCTCATGTACTGTTGGATTGCAGAGCATCTTGATTATTTTTAATTTCATTTGATATCATTATGTAGCTTTTAGGGCATCAAAGGATTCCTGCCTTATTTTTGCCGAAATGTATACGAGAAACATTCGAACACTGAGGCTGCTAGTTTTCAGCATTTCCCATTTGGTGTTATGTAGGAGTTATCTTCACTGTGATTGTGGAAAATATCTTTAAGTTTCTGATTCATCCTTGTTATTCTGCAGAGCAACCTGGGGTTCTTCTCGTTTTGCCCGATATAATCTACCATCTCCATGGCACAGATGTGCATGTCTAGCACGAGCTTTTGTATTAATATGTTGGGCCATCAAATAAATGTATGAAATAAAATTGCTATATGGTAAATGCATGATTGGGTACATGCTTTTGCATGGGACTGTATGAAATTTGACTTATTTATATCAAAGTTCAAGTTCATGGATGCATTTTTTCCAAGAGGTTTCTTTACTTGTATTTTTAAAGTTATTATTATTTTTATCTTATTGCAAGGGACAATATTTGTTTGTGTAATCATCATATACTTTTGAGATTAAAAGAACAATTTCATAAGATAATTGTAAGACCAATAATATTTTATGAATTTAAGTGTTGAACAATTAAAAAAAAATATGTAAAAGGTTTGTGTTGTCAAGATATGAATATTGAAATAGATGTGTGGAGTTACTAGGAAAAATTTTAAAAAAAATTATTGAGAGAAAATTGTTTAAAATAATATTAGCACATGCTTAAGAAATTTTCGGATGTGATTGGTAAAATAATTAATGTTAATTCAAACTTTGTAGGTGTATTTTTATTTTTATTTTCATTTTTTAAAATAATAGAACATGAAAATATTTTTTAAAAATATTTTTGTTGAAAATTATTTAATGTGTGCTTTCTAAGAAAAAAGAAGTTTGCAGGTTTTTATTTTTTTATTTTTGAGTTTTATTAGAAATATGTAATATGTAAATATCTTATTAAGGGAAATAGAAAATTAAAATGTAGGGAGATTTTTTGAAAGAATATTTTTTTATAAAAAATTATTTTCGAAAATCTCTATAAACACAAGATAAAGAAATTTGTTTTTTAAATTTTGTAACGTTGTTTTCAGGTTGTAAAAGTGTTTTAAGAAACAATTTGTCTTTCAAGTCCACAGACAATCTACGAACTACTAATATTATATACGATCAACAAAATCTAATAAAAAAATTAAATTGCGTCCTCTCCAATATAAACAGTATTAAAGAAATCTACAAGCAAATATCTTCACAACTATCGTACAGAAACACGAGGTTTTTTTATAGATACACGTTTTGATTACACGTTGATACATTGAAAACAGTAGAGATTATTGATTTTTGAGTAAAGTTTTTTATCACAATTTATTTTTTTTAAAAAAGTAAGACAAATAATTTTTTAATCAAAATAAGAAGCACTTTTCCATCATTTTTAATTAAATAATCATAAAGAGGGTCAATAAGTCGGTAGCTTTCACGCCAACCGCTCACCAGCCCGTCGCAGCACAGGATGCGCTCCAACGGCAGAAACAATTTCCATTTGGTTCAACCCTCCACGCTGCACCACTAGGACTGATGCCTCGCCGTGGGTCCCGTGAAAGTTAGAATGGTACTGAAGCGACACGTCATCAATATAATGTACTAATCAAAGAAAGAGGCGATGATATTGAGGACACTCCATCCCGATGCCCATTCGAGCGTAAGCGTTAGATCCGAACTCTCCTCTCCCCTCTTCTTCTTCCTCGATCGCCGGAAGTTATGCTTACGGATGTGAACTAAAATGTATGCATACATACACATTTAGTTCTCTAACCTTGTTTAATTTGTCTTCTAGATTTTTTGAAGGAGGTTAAAAGCCATCAAATGTCAATGAAATAATAAGGGATGATACTTACGCTTGTCAATTGGTTGCTAATTAATCTTGCATGTTATATGTTTTTAGTACAGAACATAGAATTGGCCCTTTGGATAAAAGTAATTTACTGTGATATCATCATTTTGTTGCTTTTCTTCTCGTTGGAGAAAAAAAGCCTGCTCTGGTGTTAGAATTGGCATGCGCATAAGTTTTTCAGTGGTGCTGAAATGTGAACATTTGTGGAACTATTAAGCTTGGTGCTCATGTACTGTTGGATTGCAGAGCATCTTGATTATTTTTAATTTCATTTGATATCATTATGTAGCTTTTAGGGCATCAAAGGATTCCTGCCTTATTTTTGCCGAAATGTATACGAGAAACATTCGAACACTGAGGCTGCTAGTTTTCAGCATTTCCCATTTGGTGTTATGTAGGAGTTATCTTCACTGTGATTGTGGAAAATATCTTTAAGTTTCTGATTCATCCTTGTTATTCTGCAGAGCAACCTGGGGTTCTTCTCGTTTTGCCCGATATAATCTACCATCTCCATGGCACAGATGTGCATGTCTAGCACGAGCTTTTGTATTAATATGTTGGGCCATCAAATAAATGTATGAAATAAAATTGCTATATGGTAAATGCATGATTGGGTACATGCTTTTGCATGGGACTGTATGAAATTTGACTTATTTATATCAAAGTTCAAGTTCATGGATGCATTTTTTCCAAGAGGTTTCTTTACTTGTATTTTTAAAGTTATTATTATTTTTATCTTATTGCGAGGGGTATTATTTGTCTTGTGTAATCATCATATACTTTTGAGATTAAAAGAATAATTTCATAAGATAATTATGAGATCAATAATATTTTATGAATTTAAGTGTTGGACAATAAAAATATATGTATATAAGATTTGTGTTGTCAAGATATGAATATTGAGATAGATATGTGGAGTTACTAGGAAAAATTTTAAAAAAATTATGAATAATTAATTATTGAGAGAAAATTATTTAAAATAATATTAGCATATGTTTAAGAAATTTTCGGATGTGATTGGTAAAATAATTAATGTTAATGGTATCAAGAGATAGAGAAAGATATAATAATATTTTTAATAAAAATTATAAATAGAGATTAAATATTTTAAATTTAATTAAATATATAAATTTTTACATATCTCAACAGCGACAAAAGATGTATCAAAATAATTGAAATTTATGATTTTACCATTATTGTTGTATATTGTTGCAAGCTCATTCTAATACATAATAAATCAAGCAAATTATGAAAAGATTACTTGATTACTTATTCAAATTTTGTAGGTGTATTTTTATTTTTTTTTCATTTTTTAAAATAATAGAACATGAAAATATTTTTAAAAAATATTTTTGTTGAAAATTATTTAATGTGTGCTTTCTAAGAAAAAAGAAGTTTGTAGGTATTTTTTTTTATTTTTGAGTTTTATTAGAAATATGCTATGTGTAAATATCTTATTAAGGGAAATAGAAAATTAAAATGTAGGGAGATTTTTTGAAAGAATATTTTTTTATAAAAAATTATTTTCGAAAATCTCTATAAACACAAGATAAAGAAATTTGTTTTTGAAATTTTGTAACGTTGTTTTCAGGTTGTAAAAGTGTTTTAAGAAACAATTTGTCTTTCAAGTCCACAGACAATCGACGAACTACTAATATTATATACGATCAACAAAATCTAATAAAAAAATTAAATTGCGTCCTCTCCAATATAAACAGTATTAAAGAAATCTACAAGCAAATATCTTCACAACTATCGTACAGAAACACGAGGTTTTTTTATAGATACACGTTTTGATTACACGTTGATACATTGAAAACAGTAGAGATTATTGATTTTTGAGTAAAGTATTTTATCACAATTTTTTTTTTTAAAGTAAGACAAATACTTTTTTAATCAAAATAAGAAGCACTTTTCCATCATTTTTAATTAAATAATCATAAAGAGGGCCAATAAGTCGGTAGCTTTCACGCCAACCGCTCACCGCCCCGTCGCACAACAGGATGCGCTCCAATGGCAGAAACAATGTCCATTTGGTTCAACCCTCCACGCTGCACCACTAGGACTGATGCCTCGCCGTGGGTCCCGTGAAAGTTAGAATGGTACTGAAGCGACACGTCATCAATATAATGTACTAATCAAAGAAAGAGGCGATGATATTGAGGACGCTTCTGCCGTTCTCCATCCCGATTTCCATTCGAGCGTAAGCGTTAGATCCGAACTCTCCTCTCCCCTCTTCTTCTTCCTCGATCGCCGGAAGTCATGGCGCCCTACTTCTCCTCCGTCCCCGACGAAGCCTCCGCCATCGGACTCCTCCTTAAGGCCGCCGCCTTGGTGCCAACAGCCCACTACCTCGCGGCCGCTCTCATCTTCCTCCTCGTTTTCCTTTACAACTTCCTCGAGTTCCACTTCCTGGGCGATTTTCTGCGGGGGTTCCGGGGGGACCCCGTCGTCCTCACCTTCGATCCCGCGTCTAGAATCTACCAAGGGGTCGTCTCCATGTGCCGGATCCTCCATGGAAGGTGAGCCCGCAGTCTGATTGATTGGTTCTCTTGGAATGATACCGTTTACCGAAGGTTGGGTTGATGGATAATCGGCGGCGATTGATTTTTTAGGTATTTGGTAACGCCGTGGCTTGCAAGCCCCCATTTGCAGACAGTCTTCTTGAATTTTTTTGGAAGACCTCCATCTGTTGTTTATAGAAGGTTGGTATTATTTTTTATTCGATATTAAGTTGCATTTTGTCCCTATTTGCTTTTGGGATTCGGCATTAGCGTTGATTCACCTGGAGGGTTATTCTGGGAACATAAAACTTATTCTTAACACCTCTGTATTGGAATGTCCTATGCTGTGATTTATCTTTCAAGTGGAAATTGGTGATTCTGTTAAAACTAAAATAAATTATCATTGCGGACTGGTAGGAACGTGGTTAACAATGCATTAACTATGTGGTTATGTCTCTTCCATCTGGAGGAGGATCACAGGAACTGTGAGTGGTGTTTGACATGTAATTCCTGTCATCCTATATCTTTATCAATGATACAATCGGTGGGTTTTCTTGAGAAAAATTCAGCAGGCGCCATGTAACTTTACCTCTCAATGGATATACAGATTTCCATCAGGAATAAAAATTTAAATTGTTTTATCTGCTACCTTGGAACCTGCTCTTGGACAATCAATTACCTTTATTTTTGCCAAGGATAATTCTTGATAAGTTTGTATTTGTTGCCTAGGCTCTTCTTTTGCCCTTATGACTTATGGATGCTCTTAATGTATTATCTGAGCATATTCTATTAAATTTCAGGCAATTATTCTCTGTTCAGGATGGTGGAACAGTGGCTTTGGACTGGTTGCTTGCCTCTGATGGTATGCTTGCAAAATACCGACTTTGGATAAAATCAAATGTTGTATAGCATCCTTGAACTTTGTTGCTTGTTTAACAAACCTCATGCTTGCTATCCAGATTCTATATGAGGGAATTGATTGAAGTTTATAATATAGAACGAGTCACAAACTTTAAAAATCCTCAACCATCAGCTCCTTGACAAGCCATGGACCTCTAGACCAATTTGGTCCTTGGAATTTGTGGCTTGTGGTTACTAAATGAAGCTAAGCGTTTGTTTTCAATCATCGCTTCTTTTATTCTCGTTAACCTTTTGATAACCTACTTTGGGCATTTTGTTTGGAAATTATCTTTATCTTCATAGCAACTTCTTGTGTTCATTTGCTCTTTTTCTCTTTATGCTCTATGCATGGCTGGTTGTTGCTGCTTCTATATTTCTTGTATACTTATGATCTGCCTTATTTAGCATGTGCAGTGGATCTCAAAAGTAGTGTGCTCAGGAAATGTGTAATTTGTATGTTTGCCTTACTAATGGCTAGGTTTAGGTAGGTGCCACGATAGTTAATTCGGCTTTTTGATGCCCTAATGGCTAATTTGTTTGTGCCATACTCCCATGATAGTTAATTTGTATGTTCGTTTTACTAATGGCTTTCAATCATCCCTGTTACTTTATGTTGCACTGCATGCTTCATGCTTATGTATGAGCAAATGCTCCTGTTCAGTATATTTTCCATGAATGTAACATGTGTCCTTATTTTTTTATCTGGATGTTCTTTTTGCACTCGAGGCTTGTTGCCAATGACCTGTGATGTACAATCTTACGTGCTAAGCAAAATGACTTGTTGATTCATTTTTTTTTTTTCTCAGATTATTCCGGAAATACAATGTAAAAGATATGATGGTCTTGTAGTCAATAAAATCTATGTTCTTAACTTGATGTTTGATCTGCGAACTATGTGTTTGTCTGTGATATATTGCTGTTGTGGATTGGTGCCTTCAGTTCCCTCAGTGCACATTTTTTTCTGAGTCTTGTGATTTAGATTGAGAAAATCTGAGAAATTCTGCTTGAAATACTTGAATTGTTTCTTAATCATTGTTGCTTATGACCATTCATTCAATTTGGTGATGGATCACCCTCTCCTTCTGAATGCTTTCAACACTTGAAAGTTCATGAATTGATCGATTTTATTAAATGGATTCAGTTATAGGTGCAGAATAACCTTTAATTGTTCTTGTAAGTATTCAAGTGTTCTAATACCACATTTTTGTCATTGTCATATGATTTTTGGACACTTGTTACATAAGCCCAGTGATGAACATGGAAATAGATGTGCCATAGCTGTAAGTTGTTATCAAGTATCAACTATGTTTTTTTGACCACTTGACACCTTTGAAGCAACCCAGTCTGCAACTTTAGGTTCCTCAAAATTGTACACAACACAAAGACAAAACAAAAAAATTACTTAAGAGTGCCATTATACAGAGTCTTGTATACGATGTTATTTATTAACTTAGACTCCCTATTTACAGTTGCAGGAGGTGCCTCTGACACGGACAAGGTTATTTCAAGAGATGATACTACTCCTATCGTGGTTGTGGTTCCTGGACTGACTAGTGATTCCTTTTCTTCTGTAAGATTCCTGTTTTATCTTTTCTAACATCCCATATGTATTTTTTTAGAATTCCATAAATATGGTTATAGTTTTGTATAGTCCAAGTAGTTATTTAATTGATTCCAGTTATTTAATCGACTCCTTTAATTTTTTATGCATAATGATAATGAATTGCTCTTGTAAAAACAATTATTTTGATGAATCGGTGAGATTGCCGATTCTTCTTGATAGAGTGATTATAATAGTTCCTTATTAATCTTACACTGCAGTATGTGAAACATGCTGCTTACACAATGGCAAAACATGGATGGAATGTTGTTGTGAGCAATCATCGAGGTCTAGGAGGTATCTCCATTACGGTAAAATATGTTCCTTCCATCCTATTTGGATTGTTCATTGGTAGGCAATATTCTTGATTTCCTTTTAACTCCTATATTGTTACAAAAATATTTTTGTTGAAAATTATTTAATGTGTGCTTTCTAAGAAAAAAGAAGTTTGCAGGTTTTTATTTTTTTATTTTTGAGTTTTATTAGAAATATGCTATGTGTAAATATCTTATTAAGGGAAATAGAAAATTAAAATGTAGGGAGATTTTTTGAAAGAATATTTTTTTATAAAAAATTATTTTCGAAAATCTCTATAAACACAAGATAAAGAAATTTGTTTTTGAAATTTTGTAACGTTGTTTTCAGGTTGTAAAAGTGTTTTAAGAAACAATTTGTCTTTCAAGTCCACAGACAATCGACGAACTACTAATATTATATACGATCAACAAAATCTAATAAAAATATTAAATTGCGTCCTCTCCAATATAAACAGTATTAAAGAAATCTACAAGCAAATATCTTCACAACTATCGTACAGAAACACGAGGTTTTTTTATAGGTACACGTTTTGATTACACGTTGATACATTGAAAACAGTAGAGATTATTGATTTTTGAGTAAAGTATTTTATCACAATTTTTTTTTTTAAAGTAAGACAAATACTTTTTTAATCAAAATAAGAAGCACTTTTCCATCATTTTTAATTAAATAATCATAAAGAGGGCCAATAAGTCGGTAGCTTTCACGCCAACCGCTCACCGCCCCGTCGCACAACAGGATGCGCTCCAATGGCAGAAACAATGTCCATTTGGTTCAACCCTCCACGCTGCACCACTAGGACTGATGCCTCGCCGTGGGTCCCGTGAAAGTTAGAATGGTACTGAAGCGACACGTCATCAATATAATGTACTCGCTGCACCACTAGGACTGATGCCTCGCCGTGGGTCCCGTGAAAGTTAGAATTGTACTGAAGCGACACGTCATCGAATATGATGTACTAATCAAAGAAAGAGGCGATGATATTGAGGACGCTTCTGCCGTTCTCCATCCCGATTTCCATTCGAGCGTAAGCGTTAGATCCGAACTCTCCTCTCCCCTCTTCTTCTTCCTCGATCGCCGGAAGTCATGGCGCCCTACTTCTCCTCCGTCCCCGACGAAGCCTCCGCCATCGGACTCCTCCTTAAGGCCGCCGCCTTGGTGCCAACAGCCCACTACCTCGCGGCCGCTCTCATCTTCCTCCTCGTTTTCCTTTACAACTTCCTCGAGTTCCACTTCCTGGGCGATTTTCTGCGGGGGTTCCGGGGGGACCCCGTCGTCCTCACCTTCGATCCCGCGTCTAGAATCTACCAAGGGGTCGTTTCCATGTGCCGGATCCTCCATGGAAGGTGAGCCCGCAGTCTGATTGATTGGTTCTCTTGGAATGATACCGTTTACCGAAGGTTGGGTTGATGGATAATCGGCGGCGATTGATTTTTTAGGTATTTGGTAACGCCGTGGCTTGCAAGCCCCCATTTGCAGACAGTCTTCTTGAATTTTTTTGGAAGACCTCCATCTGTTGTTTATAGAAGGTTGGTATTATTTTTTATTCGATATTAAGTTGCATTTTGTCCCTATTTGCTTTTGGGATTCGGCATTAGCGTTGATTCACCTGGAGGGTTATTCTGGGAACATAAAACTTATTCTTAACACCTCTGTATTGGAATGTCCTATGCTGTGATTTATCTTTCAAGTGGAAATTGGTGATTCTGTTAAAACTAAAATAAATTATCATTGCGGACTGGTAGGAACGTGGTTAACAATGCATTAACTATGTGGTTATGTCTCTTCCATCTGGAGGAGGATCACAGGAACTGTGAGTGGTGTTTGACATGTAATTCCTGTCATCCTATATCTTTATCAATGATACAATCGGTGGGTTTTCTTGAGAAAAATTCAGCAGGCGCCATGTAACTTTACCTCTCAATGGATATACAGATTTCCATCAGGAATAAAAATTTAAATTGTTTTATCTGCTACCTTGGAACCTGCTCTTGGACAATCAATTACCTTTATTTTTGCCAAGGATAATTCTTGATAAGTTTGTATTTGTTGCCTAGGCTCTTCTTTTGCCCTTATGACTTATGGATGCTCTTAATGTATTATCTGAGCATATTCTATTAAATTTCAGGCAATTATTCTCTGTTCAGGATGGTGGAACAGTGGCTTTGGACTGGTTGCTTGCCTCTGATGGTATGCTTGCAAAATACCGACTTTGGATAAAATCAAATGTTGTATAGCATCCTTGAACTTTGTTGCTTGTTTAACAAACCTCATGCTTGCTATCCAGATTCTATATGAGGGAATTGATTGAAGTTTATAATATAGAACGAGTCACAAACTTTAAAAATCCTCAACCATCAGCTCCTTGACAAGCCATGGACCTCTAGACCAATTTGGTCCTTGGAATTTGTGGCTTGTGGTTACTAAATGAAGCTAAGCGTTTGTTTTCAATCATCGCTTCTTTTATTCTCGTTAACCTTTTGATAACCTACTTTGGGCATTTTGTTTGGAAATTATCTTTATCTTCATAGCAACTTCTTGTGTTCATTTGCTCTTTTTCTCTTTATGCTCTATGCATGGCTGGTTGTTGCTGCTTCTATATTTCTTGTATACTTATGATCTGCCTTATTTAGCATGTGCAGTGGATCTCAAAAGTAGTGTGCTCAGGAAATGTGTAATTTGTATGTTTGCCTTACTAATGGCTAGGTTTAGGTAGGTGCCACGATAGTTAATTCGGCTTTTTGATGCCCTAATGGCTAATTTGTTTGTGCCATACTCCCATGATAGTTAATTTGTATGTTCGTTTTACTAATGGCTTTCAATCATCCCTGTTACTTTATGTTGCACTGCATGCTTCATGCTTATGTATGAGCAAATGCTCCTGTTCAGTATATTTTCCATGAATGTAACATGTGTCCTTATTTTTTTATCTGGATGTTCTTTTTGCACTCGAGGCTTGTTGCCAATGACCTGTGATGTACAATCTTACGTGCTAAGCAAAATGACTTGTTGATTCTTTTTTTTTTTTTCTCAGATTATTCCGGAAATACAATGTAAAAGATATGATGGTCTTGTAGTCAATAAAATCTATGTTCTTAACTTGATGTTTGATCTGCGAACTATGTGTTTGTCTGTGATATATTGCTGTTGTGGATTGGTGCCTTTTTTTTTTTTTCTCAGATTATTCCGGAAATACAATGTAAAAGATATGATGGTCTTGTAGTCAATAAAATCTATGTTCTTAACTTGATGTTTGATCTGCGAACTATGTGTTTGTCTGTGATATATTGCTGTTGTGGATTGGTGCCTTCAGTTCCCTCAGTGCACATTTTTTTCTGAGTCTTGTGATTTAGATTGAGAAAATCTGAGAAATTCTGCTTGAAATACTTGAATTGTTTCTTAATCATTGTTGCTTATGACCATTCATTCAATTTGGTGATGGATCACCCTCTCCTTCTGAATGCTTTCAACACTTGAAAGTTCATGAATTGATCGATTTTATTAAATGGATTCAGTTATAGGTGCAGAATAACCTTTAATTGTTCTTGTAAGTATTCAAGTGTTCTAATACCACATTTTTGTCATTGTCATATGATTTTTGGACACTTGTTACATAAGCCCAGTGATGAACATGGAAATAGATGTGCCATAGCTGTAAGTTGTTATCAAGTATCAACTATGTTTTTTTGACCACTTGACACCTTTGAAGCAACCCAGTCTGCAACTTTAGGTTCCTCAAAATTGTACACAACACAAAGACAAAACAAAAAAATTACTTAAGAGTGCCATTATACAGAGTCTTGTATACGATGTTATTTATTAACTTAGACTCCCTATTTACAGTTGCAGGAGGTGCCTCTGACACGGACAAGGTTATTTCAAGAGATGATACTACTCCTATCGTGGTTGTGGTTCCTGGACTGACTAGTGATTCCTTTTCTTCTGTAAGATTCCTGTTTTATCTTTTCTAACATCCCATATGTATTTTTTTAGAATTCCATAAATATGGTTATAGTTTTGTATAGTCCAAGTAGTTATTTAATTGATTCCAGTTATTTAATCGACTCCTTTAATTTTTTATGCATAATGATAATGAATTGCTCTTGTAAAAACAATTATTTTGATGAATCGGTGAGATTGCCGATTCTTCTTGATAGAGTGATTATAATAGTTCCTTATTAATCTTACACTGCAGTATGTGAAACATGCTGCTTACACAATGGCAAAACATGGATGGAATGTTGTTGTGAGCAATCATCGAGGTCTAGGAGGTATCTCCATTACGGTAAAATATGTTCCTTCCATCCTATTTGGATTGTTCATTGGTAGGCAATATTCTTGATTTCCTTTTAACTCCTATATTGTTACTTAATTCAGTTAATGAAGTTGTGTGTGACGATGCTTACTAATATAGGTTCCAAAGAGGGGACAAATTTAATTGGGTTGTTAACCTATGATCATTTATTCTTGGCTGCCACTTAATCTAGGCTACGTGATTCTATCATAAGGCAAAATTAGTAACAATTTTTTTTTTCATGGCATGGATTCTGCATCAAATACTGCAAACTTTAATGTCTTCTGATTGTGGCAAAACATCATTATATCACATTAGAGAGATGAGGAAGAAGATATTGCATTGCTTTTCTTTGTTGTTGTTGTCATAATTAAACTTGTAAGTCTAGAAGCTTTCTTGCCTTTATCATGGTGGAAAAAAAACAATTAAAATTTTGATAGACGTGTAATCAGATTTACATAGCATGCTGACAAAGAATGCCTTGCTGGACAAGGTGCTACTGCAGCCAAAAAATCTAGGCACAGTCAAATTGATGTGACATTCTATTTTGAAATTTTAATGTTGATTGCCATTTCGACAGTCTGATTGCTTCTACAATGCTGGATGGACGGAAGATCTTCGGGAAGTTGTTAACTATCTTCATTATGAATATTGGAGAGCTCCTCTGTTTGCTGTTGGGACAAGCATTGGTGCAAATGTATTGGTATGCAAACAGGTTTTATTTTTTTAAAACTATAATGGGCCTGGACTTGTAAATCTTGTTTTGTTTTAAAGAATTTTCAAATATATTATGTGGATCTTTATTTTTCCAGGAATATAATTGTTTCAACATACAAATTCTAGTTCTTGAATGGCTTGTTGTCAAATACCCATTACTAGTTGTGTTCACATTAATAAGCTATTTTCATGTTTGCACTCTTTGTCATGAGCTAAATTCAGTGTACTTGACTTGGAATTCTTGGAACTTCTCTTGTGCATCTTATCATTTAGATATTTCTTTAACTGCCTTAGGAATTTGGGAAAACTATTAGTCATCATGTTATTAATCTTAGTTTGAATTAAGCAATCTGATTATTTATTTAGTGAAACAATCCATGTTTTTCTTAATTACTCTTTTACTGTTTGCTTTTATTGTTTTTCAATTTTAGGTCAAGTATCTTGGGGAAGATGGGGAGAATACGCCTATCGCTGGTGCTGTTTCTGTTTGCTCGCCATGGGATCTAGTGGTTAACTGTCTTTCTTCAACTTACGTACAGTATTTGTACAAGAATTTTTTTATAACTTTAAGTGGCACAAAGAAAATCATAGATCAATCTGGAATTTACTTTATTAGTTTTTTGTCACAAAAATTGTTTCAATTTATTGTTTTGAGCCATCTATATATTAGATTGTGGTTGCCTTTCATGTAACTTCATATATGCTTGTTACTCTTTTCAAATAAATAAGGCAACAAAAATTCATTACACGTAGAATTCAATGTCATCGCTTTTACTTATCTAGATTGGGATCCATGTCAAGCTGCACTAAAATCCCTGAGGAACTAGGAATTGTTTTGGAATTAGTTGATCCCAAGTTTTCAATTTAGGGAACATGGGGTAATGTTCAAACCAAAGTTTGCAATTTCGGTCATCTGAGCCATGTCAGTCCATGTCTAGACAGAATGTTACGAGTTTGGTCTATTCTAGCGAACTGTGTCGGTACATTAGTATGTACCCAATACTGTTGGGGGAGGGGGAGGAGGGGAAGAAGAAAGAAGAAAGAAGAAAAGGATTCCAAAAGAGGAAGAAAAAGGAAGAGGAAGAGGAGAGGACGAGATGTATCAGAGCGAACGGCAGGCATCATCATGAGAAGTCACTTTACAGTCATGGTGAAGGAATAAAAGAAAATTAATATATATATATATATATGTATATGTATATATATGTATATGGATATGTATATATATGTATATGGATATGTATATATATATGTATATGTATATATATGTGTATATATATGTATATATATATGTATATATATATATGTACACACACACACACACAGATATATATATATATATATATATATATATAAAGTAGAGAACCGGATCAAACTGTCTGATTTGGCCTACTCTGCGAACCGGTTGGTGGTTGGACAGTAAATACTGGCCTAACGGTACTGAAGGGTTGGTGTTGCAATCCTTAGTTGAAACTTTTTTTGGCTTACTTTAATTACTCGTTTTGTCTATTGAAGTTTTCTTTTTCTTTTTGTTATTGGTAAAAGAGATACTATTTTATTCCGCATTTCATGAGTAAGGACCTTTCATTGTACATGTAAACTAGGATAAGACTTATCATAACAGACAATATTCATGCATCCCAATTAATTTAAATTTGTGCTTTCCTACTCAAATACATCCAAAGTAGTTTTGGACTGATAGTGGCTGATATTACATGAACTTCATAGCCTAAGACTTGAATTTCTCATTCCTTGCATTGTCATGTTGCGGTGTTAATTTTTTGTATCATTCCCACTTGTAGGTATGTGACAGGTTTATTTCTCGCAAGCTCGTCCAGCGACTCTATGACAAAGCTCTTACAATTGGCCTTAAAGGTTATGCTCAATTGTATGTTCCATTTGAACTCCATATCTGGTGAATTATTTATTGGTATGCAGGGATTTCTCTAAGATTATGCCACTGCCCCTTGAAATATATTGCATTACATTCATCTTGTAGCCTACTATCCTACTTAATTTTGTATGTGTTGGGCTCATATTTACTTTTGCTCAGACATCAGCCTATATTAACTCGACTAGCAAATTGGGAGGGCATCAGAAAGGTAAAACTCTTGATCATTTTGAAATGTCTTTATTGAGCAATTTTCACATTCAATCATCATACTGTAATTAAAAAAGCAACCTAACAGTCTCTGTCCAAGCAGTCAATTAATTGAGGTTGCAAGTAGGAAATAACAAGAATGTTATGGAACATCAGGGAAAATGAAAATTTCTGATTAGATTAGCATCAATCAACTTTTGTCAGATTCACTTCCATTTGTTTTCAACATTAACCATTAATTATGTACACAACTTCTAGGAAAGCTATGTACATCAAAATTTCTCTGATGCTTTCTTGGACTGCGGAATGCATAAAGAGTTCTCTGTGCTTGACACATCCAAACACACAAGTATAGGCACATATTCTATTTACTGTATCATTTCTTTTAGCTATAATTCACAAAAAATATCACAACCCTGCAAGTGAACCAGTTTTGCACATTAACCTTTACAATGATGAATTACCTTTAGATACTTGGTTGTGGTTCCTTTTTTATTCTCCATTAGTTTAAACAACACAACAATCCTTATGCAGGTGTAGAGATGAATAAAATCTGTATTTATATCAAGAGTTGGTAAGCAGCAGATGTCATAATTTACTTGCTTTTAACTTCCAATAATTTTTTGACTTGGAACATCCTAAGTTGTAAATTCAGATGATATTTATAGAGTTCCTAACTTGGAGAAGTAGCTGGAAGATTTGGATAAATTGATACTATGGTCAGTTTGCATTAACTAGTGATATACTGATATCTAAAACTAAACTTTGTCGATTCAACCTTGTTCTATACTCTCTTTAAAAATTTCAAGTTTAACATCCAACTGCTAAAGAGTATGTACCTTCTTATGGACTAGCAATTTGAATTCACGTACTTGAAATTTGGCCTTGTAGAGGGATCCAGCATGATCACTGGAAGATTGATTTTAGTGTGATGGTTGTAATATTCTATCAAATTGTAGCAAATGCTTTTTGATTTTGATTGTTATAATTTTCTACAGCCGAAAATTTTGTAGCTTTACTCTCACCTGTTAGTCGCACACCTACTTATGGCTTGTTTTCTTTATTCTTTGTTATGTTGCTTTCAGTCATGCTCTGTTCGGGACTTTGACAGTCATGCCACTTGCCATGTTGGAAAGTTTGAGGTATTTCCATTGGCTACTTTTTGGACTCTTTTCTTGAGTTACACAGTGTCTTGTATTTTTCAGACTGTAGATACCTATTATCGCTGCTGTAGCAGTGTGAGTTTTATTGGGAATGTAGCTGTTCCATTGCTGTGCATCAGTTCATTGGATGACCCAGTCTGTACAAGGGAAGCAATTCCTTGGGATGAATGCAGGTAAAGTTGAAACCATGAAGACCAGTTTTTATTGCTAAAGTGGCTGCCTCCTCTCCTCTCGTTTCAAACTTATTAATATTTTTAATTTCATAGGGCAAACCAAAACATTGTTTTGGCAACAACTGCACATGGTGGACATCTTGCTTATTTTGAGGGGCTGACAGCACATAGTTTATGGTACTTATCTGCTCTTGTTCTCTTGATTATTTTCTCTCTCTTTTTTTTCTTGAGATAAATTGTCTGAGGAACAGAAACTTGTTAGCCATGCTGGTGGTATGTGCTTATCTGAACACTTTCTATAATTATGAACCGGATGTCAAGAATCTTCATTATCATGTTACAGCCACTGACGAAACCTATAGAATCAACCAAGATACATTATCTTGTGCTTTTGTCTCTTGGAAATGTTATTTCTTACATCCTCTTATTAGATCTGGATGGACAGTCACTGCACCAAGTCATCGGTGGATCATCTACTCAAAGTTGGAACTTCCTATATTTCTTCTGCAAGGAACTGAAGTTTTTGTTTGCAGGTGGGTTGGAGCTGTTCGCGAGTTCCTCAATGTTCTACACTCAAGTGAATTCATGCATGGACAGATAAAGGTTCACTTCTTAACCTTTAAATGACATGCTGTTATACTGAAGTTTGATATAAGATCATCTCATTCACTAACACGATTAATTGATCTAATCTTCAGTGTGGATATGTTTTATGTGTTATTATGGTGTTAAAGATAGTAATATGACTGATGCAGACACCAAACCATGGCTTGCATTGTTCGCTTGAATCGGCCATCGATAAGGGGCCGTATGTTAATATCACGGAAGATGGAATGGTTGCTGCAATGACTAGTGAAGGACCAGACCACATGACCAAAGAGGACTTGCATGATGATGTATTATTCCATGTCGATGAACCTGAGGATGAAATTGTGCTTACGGACCAGAGTTTGCTTGGAACAGAAAATGACATGGACAATGGTAGCGAGCCTGTGGATTCCGTGCAAGAGATAGAGGCAGAAAGCATTAACAAAGCCATCCATGATGTGACTGCTCCAGTAAAGAGATCCATCAATCAGCTATTACAACATTATGATATATCAATGTGGTTGCTAGCTTATATAGCTATCGTCACAACTTGGCCTCTTCTGGGCTCTGCACTTTCTGTTGTCTTCAAGAGAAAGCTTCGGGGTTTGCTGCCAGCATCATGGCTTAGAAGATGAGGGAAAAATTGCTAATAGGTGCATGAAAGATTTTTTCCCCTTGTAATCATCAGTCATTAAAAATGTGTTGTAATCTCAGCCTAATGACAACTCCAATAAATCTGGAGGAAGGATCTACCAGAAACCAACATCTGATGAAGTCCTCTTATTTACTTCCACATTATGCCTTCTATGAAAAGTCCTCCCTGCAGATAGTAAACTCATGGTTATGATGACTTATTTGTGTTCGGGGGTTAATTGTGATTCTCATTATTATGTTCTTTTTAACTCTGAAGTGATTAGTTAAGGACATGTCATATGCATAATGCAACTAATGTGTTTGTCCACACCTAAATTAAAATCGGTCATCAAGAGATATGCTATGATATCCGCTTGTTTTGGCTTCCACTCTTGTTTGAACTTTGTTAGTCTAGTGCAGATATTTCCATCATGACTATAGCAACTTGTTGCTTAATGGTTTGGCTTGTAGATCTATCTTGTTGCCCCTCGTATGGAGATCCAGCTCAATACATAACTTGGCAAATGATACTTTGCTTTGCAGTGTTGTCAATGACACCTGCCGTCTAAGCAATTTGTCAGGAGCATCTGAGTATTTATTCATGGAGATCTTAGCATTTGTTTACAAAATGAAGCATCTGTGTATCCAAAGAAACTCATTAGTTAGTGCTGATAGTACTTGGAATGCATAGAATATGATGGTATTTCTGATCTGTTGGTATCCTTAAATAAGAAGGTCAACTCTATTGCTTGTGCTAACAAATAAGCCATACATAATGTATTACTTGCATATTTACATATTATTGTACTCCGTCAGACTCTTTTGCAATATTTCTTATGCTTCCAAATATTATTCCTCAATTTCTATGGTAGTTTCAAGGGAATTAATTTATTCTTTGTTCATGTTATCCGTCATTACAATGTAGACATCCAACCACATATTTCCAGATAATTTATATCGTCAGTAGCATTTGCAGTGGAGATACATTGCTGATCCTTAGCACACTCTGACTCACATGGCTGTTGGCGGAGGAAGAAGGCCTCTCTCCTGCAAGCATTTCACGGTCTCACAAAGGCTTTCTTTTATTGGAGTAAACTTTAGACCAAGATCCCGAAGCCTTTGATTCGAGAACTTGTAAGGCTTCACTCCATCCTCGCACCTGGACGTACAAACAAGTACAATTTTGATCTTTGTTGAGGACGATGCTATTTAGATGATTAGGTTTTGAGGTTTATGGCACGCACCTGGTGGTGATGGGGTACTTGGGGAACATCTCTCTCTCAGCATTTGTAACAACTGCGAGCAATGCGAGCAATGGATGGCACTCTCAATGCAGAGAGAGAGAGCCCTGAGGCCGTTAGGCGAGCAAGACGAACACGTACGACAGAGTCAGTGATGCATATAAGCATACCAGGATCTCTATGCTATGAGGATTTGCTATCTCATAGCATGGAGATCCTCAACGGTATTGCTCTACGGTTTCAACGTTATTTCATACTTTTTACTCTTCTTGTAGGTCCTCGCATCTTAATTGTAGTAGCATGATTGAAATTAGATTTGATATATTGATTATCCTTAGCGCTATGAAGGAAGGATTCACTTTTATACAAGTAGAACTCTAACTTTTACCTCTCCTCTTCTTTCTAAAAAAGACCTTGAGCTTGAGGACCCTCTTTGACCTATCGAAAATAGGACACCTTTTTTATGACCTTTTTTTTTTCTTAGTTAACTGATGGTAGAAGGATGATCAAATTAAGTCAAGATCGATGCCTTATGTGATAGTTCACAAACGAACGGTGAAGGAGCTGAAAAAGCCATCGTTGTTAGAAGGCCCATGTACAGAAAAGCTGATATGTTTGGAGGATGAGATACTCAGGAACTAACTCGCCTTTATTAAGAGAACTAAGGATCAACTCGCCTTAAAAGAAAGAGTGAGACTGAGAAGAAGAAGCTCATAAGGAAAATCACATATGCTTAAATTAAAGAATGAGCCTCACCTCTATAACTAAGGGGGATTTATAGAAAAGAGACTAATCTCTTTTCTCCCATATTGAAGACAAATGTTTATCCGAGTCAAATCCAAAAAGACACTAATTGATAAAGGACTATCTTAGAAAGTTTATAAGTGATTGATGTGTGAATACCACCTCAAATACTTGAAAGTGACAAATGTGTGAAGACCATATTAGAAGAAATATGTCACAATGGGAGGTATAAGATAAAATATGCTTAAGATGTGTGAGTCAGCAAAACATGACTCGTATAGAAAAAAACCAGCTACGACGAGAGACATAAGGCAAAATATATTATAGATGCATGAGTTGAGAAAGCTTAATCTATATAGGAAAAAATCTATCATAGTAGGGAGGCACAAGATAAGATAAGCTCGAGATACATGATTCAACAAAACCCAACCCGCATAGGGGAAACTACTCATGACAGGGGGTACAAGATAAAATATGACTGAGAAATGTGAGTCAACGAAAACCCGACCCATCTAAAGAGAGCCTTCAAAGGCACAGGCCAGATTAGATCAGGAAAGCCCAACCCACTAAAGATAGGCTTGCTAAACACATAGAGGTCAAAAAAACCTAACTCCCTCGAGGCTAGCCCAAAGTGGATTGGGTGTTGACCATAGTGAAGGGATTGAGTGCTGACCCCCTCTCCACTAAGGCATGTGGGTTGAGCATCAATCTCCTCTATCGGCCACAATGGAAGGGTCAACGGTCAACCCCATTTCTACCTGAGGTAGGTGGGTAAAGTGTCAACCGCCTCTTTCGACCATAATGGATGGGTTAGGTGTCGACCCCTTTCTTGCTTAAGGTAGGTAAGTCAGGTGCCAACCTCCCCCTTTGCTTAGAGCTGAGATGTAAGTGCCAACCATAAAGGAGGGGTCGGTCGCCAACCCCTCTTTCTACCTAACGCAGGTGGGTCGAGCATTGACCTCCTTTATCGACCATAGAGGAAGAATGGGGTGCCGACCTTATTTGCTAACCACAAAGGAGGGGTTGAGCCTCGACCCCCCTTCCCGTTAAAGGCTAGTGGGTCAAGCATCAACCTCCTTTATCGACTATGAAAGAGGGATCAAGCATTGACCCTCCTTTCCACTCAAGGTGTGTGGGTTGAGCACCAACCTCCTCTGTCAACCACGGAGGAAGGGTTGGGCATCGACCCCCCTTCCCGTTCGAGGTGGGTGGGTTGTGCCCTGACCTCCTCTATCAACCATAGAGGAGGGGTTAGGCATCGACCCTCGTTTTTGCCCGAGGCAGGTGGGTTGGGCCCCAACCTCCTTTACTAACCATGAAGGAGGGGTTGGGTGCCAACCCCTCTTTCCGCTTGAGGTGAGTGGGTCAGAGGTCGACCTCCTCCATCGACCATGGAGGAGGGGTTGAATGTCGACCCCCCTTTCCGCCCAAGGTGGGTGGATTGGGCACTAACCTTCTCCACCATCCAAGGTGAAGGGGTCTAGTGCCAACCTCGTTCATTGACCAAGGTGGAGGGGTCGAGTGCCGACCCTCCCCCCCCCCCCTTCACTTGGGGTAGGTTAGTCAGTATGCATTGATTACTCATTGCTCGAGGTAGGGAGGACATGTCCCTAGTCCGTTTTTGGGTGTGCCCAAGTACGTTGATCATGAACTCTTGCTCCCCCTCAAAGAAGTGACCAAAGGAGCGTAAGACCAATGTATCAGATGGGTTAAATGTCGTGTTTCAAGATCCTCGTCAAAGAGCCCCCATAGTATGCCTTCGGGGGTGACATTATCAGAAGGATATCATCGATTAAACACGATCCATCTAGCATGTGTCCTCCATATAGTGTCGGAGACAAAAGCTATCCCCCACTAATCTACTTGCATAGACATCAACCTAAGACAAGTGGTTATAGGTTGTCTCCACTCTTGTTGCTTACGTTTACAAAAGACAAAATTGAGATTGTAAATGACACTTAAAGACTACCTCCTCGAAGAATATTCTATAAAATATGACGTTCTATTGCTACTAGCTAAAAAAGCTCACTTTAAAATGGTCAAGAGGTTAGTATTTACTATTGGCAACTGTATTCATTTACCTTAGATTACTAACTTAGGTGTTGGAGAGATTGACTCGAAAAACCTCCTTTGAACTCAATATTTATCTAGATGACACCTCAGATGTCTTTCTTAAGAACTTAGACGTTTTCATCTCAGAGACACATTAGATAATCCTACTCATATAGATCTAAATCACATCAAGCTGACTTAGATATCAACGATATTTTTTCATAATATATTCGATATTCAAGATAAAAATATATACTTAGTTTATTTGATTTGGAGTGAATGTAATATTATTATATATACATCGATTATATAATATTAAGTAATTTAATAAAAAAATATTTATTTTAGATTTTTCATGACATATTCAATAAATGGGTTATCATATTCGAGTAATTAGATTGCATGTATATAAAATTTTAATTGATAAAAAATAGTATTCATCTTAAAAGGCTACTCGTTGATCTTATCATATTTTTAGACATTTTTAAGACAACCTATTACATTATTTTTCTTTTCGAACGTTGAAGTAGTGTAAGAGAACAAAATTATTAAAACAAAAAAGATTAATCATTTCATACTTAGGAGGATTCCATCTCATGTTAGGGTATTTAATTTTATATTTTATAATCTTACTGCTTTATTTATATTTTTTATGTTTTCATAATAAAGAAAATTTATATTAGATTTGATTCGTTTTCTAAATCATCATCATCATCATCTACCGGGAAAATGAGTTTTTACGTACTTCCACGTGTCCACATTATGATTTCCAAATAATAAACCGTAATTTAAATACCATCACAGTCAAGTCTCTCTCTCCCTCTCTCCTCTCTCCTCTCTCCTCTCTCCTCTCTCTCTCTCTCTCGTCTTCGGTCTCTCTCCGCACCACCGTCTTCCTCTCCCAAATCTCCGTTTTCTTTTATTTCTTCTCCCTTCGAGAGAGAGAAGAGAGAGAGAGAGAGAGACCAATTGATCCCGATGGCGATCCGGTGGACGCGCGGCCTCGCCACGTCCCTCTTCCCGCACGGCGACGCCCTTCTCTTACTTCTCGCCCTCCTCTCCGTCCTTTCCCTCCTCACCCACGAGCTATCCCGCCACTCCGTCCTCGCCTCCGTCGCCGATTTCGAGGGCTTCGACCCCGATGGCGACGACCTGGACGTCGATCTCGACACCACGGCTGAAACCCTTGTATCCGCCACCCCCGCTCCCCCCGCCACCTCCCTCTCCGGCGCCTCCTCCCAGGAGTCGCACCACGGCCCCCCGGCCGCTCCCTCTCCCCCTTCCGATCTCTGGGACGAGGATGAGTTCGAAGGCATCCCTCCCGCCGTCCAATCCCCGGACCCCCACCCCGACTCTGCCGCCGACGACGATTCCATCCTCCCTTCCTCTAAACCTGTGGAACTCTCCTCTCCCCCGTCACCCCCGCTCTCTCTCCGGTCCTACTTCCTCGAAATCGTCTGTGTCACCTTCTTGATCTGTTTCGCCTTCAATTACTTCCTTGGGAAGCGCCGGAACGAGGCCATCGCTCTCGCCTGGGCGGCCAAATTCGCCGTCAAGGATTCCATCTTCGACAAGAACTTCAGCCTCCTCGGCACCGGGGATGGCAACGACACGCCCCTTCTCCTCAAGGAGGGTCAGGACGTGTTTAAGTTCTACGCCACTGGCCGACGGTACTGCCAGGGAATGCTCGCCACGATGGAGCTGCTGAGCCGGCACGACCTCATCTCCCGGGCGCTCCATCTGGTGTTCTCCAAGAAGGACACGATCACGTTCGAGGTGGTAATGAACGAGGATGCGATGGACCATGTGATGCTCGCTCTTGCGAGGAAGAAGACAGCTAAGATGATGCATAAGGAGGAGAGGGACCTCCAGAGGTTTGCGAGCCCTGTGGTTGCACCTCCAGCTGGAAGGAAGTGGGTTGCTGATGAGCTGATGGTGGTTGCGGAGTCCAAGGAGGTTGCAGGGGATTTGATCACTGATGTGGTGCTCGATCAGGTAATTTGCC
The DNA here is from genome assembly GCA_001649415.1 of Musa itinerans. Taxonomy (NCBI): domain Eukaryota; kingdom Viridiplantae; phylum Streptophyta; class Magnoliopsida; order Zingiberales; family Musaceae; genus Musa; species Musa itinerans. Next base: position 199,582 of record LVTN01000101.1, on the reverse strand, counting down.
CTTTATTTTCTTGATGTATATTCTCTATAGTAACATTGTTGAGAATCTAAGATGATACGAATGCTCATTTTATTGATAAAAACTTGCATATTTGGAATCTCTATAAGATTGTGATTTCTCTTAAATATCTGAAGAACTTTCATTTTGGGCATGAGAGGACTCTTTCTGCATTCACTTTAAAGTAATGGAGAAAGAAGGGATTGAAATACATACGTGCATTAACACTAGAATTCGTTACATCAGCTGTGTGTGATGAGGTATGTTAAATAATGCTATCCTATATCTTTTCAAGAATAAGCAAGTGCAGTAAGAAAGGAGCTCGGCTTAGGATCTTAAACTTGTGTTGACAAAATGAGTGTCATCAGTTTGCTGAAATTTATTAGAAAATTAATTATATGTATAATAGAGATAAAAAAAAGGCCATGGAAAATCTCATGTTGCAAACGATTAAAATAGTCATGATAAACATTGTTTAGAGTAATCGAGCAAAAATGGGTTGTGGTAGATATGTGCATTCGTACCAGAATTTTGTTCTATTGCTTATAGTTTTCATTAGTCATTTCTAAAATGAATGATGCAAGGTACTCATGATGAATATATGATCTGGACCATTTTAATTGATGATCCAAACTATTGCTCTTGATTAGACATTGTTTTTATGCCTTGTTGGATGTAATTTATAAACTTCCTTTATTTTTCATGCCCCTGCCGGATGTAATTCTAGGGTAATTTTCACTTTTCTTCCCTATTGTATGTTGACTTGTATCTTGGTCCCTTTGCTTTTTTTCTTTTGTGGAAAAGACCCCTTTCCGTATTACAAACTCCACCCTAGTGTAAAACACTGTTTGCTGTAGTTCATGTGACCCCCATGTGTCATTTGTGTAGACAACACATGTCGTGGATTTAGGTGCCATACATCATACATAGCCATCTCATTCATTTTCTTATAGACATCAAAATCTTGTATTGATGCTGAAATGACATCCATGTGATGCTTACCCAACATCCGCATTTGGCATGGAAGCTGGATGTTATATGGAGGCAGCAGATGCAACCCTTAGTGTGGTCAATGGTATTCCATGTTACATGTCACACCATATGGATGATACATTAGCTACCCACCTTCATGCTTGCTACTTGGCATCATGTGAGTGACACATGTCAGCTTTCATGATCTTGTCCAAATGAACATTTGGATGACAGCATTAAGTCTTAAGCCTGACCTTTGTAAATCAATTAAAGAAGAAGGTGGAATATGTTCAAAGAACACCATAGGTTTAAAGTGCAAATCAACCAAAGCGAGGGAATAAAAATAAAATTTTCCCTATCTTATAACTGTTCTATGTTTATCTAGTCAGTATTTAATTGCCAAACTTATTCATTGGAAAGGAAATGGAGTTAAGGATTTTCAGGATTAGTACTCTCACCACTTCAATTTCATGAAAACAGCAAAATTTAGAATGCTTGCTACCAATATTTCATTCTAAACCTTATGTCACTAGCTAGATTGTACGTGGAGCCTTAATTGATTGACTCAACGCACATGAAGTTTGCTTCTTATTTTCATTAAGTGCGATGTTTGGATGTTGAAATTTTCCATGGTTGATGCTACTCAATAAATATTGTTTAAATTTAATCTCTCAAATAAATAGGGCTGATATGATAGCTAGTAGTTAGTTTTCTTTCATAAATTAAATTGGAGAAGGATGACATCCTATACATATGCTTTCAGTTATCTCTTCTGTTTTGTAATAATTTGAAACACTATGGCAGAGGTTTCCTTTTGTGTATGTGAGATCCCTTTAAGATTGTGTGACATTTTCTCCAAACATGCTACATGGCCTGTTATGACATGATTGTTTTTCCTTCATTTTAAAAATCAGTGAAGCAATTGTATTAGTATTGTCTTTTTGCAATACCTTCTAGTACAGTATTGTCAGACTCGAGACCTTCTAGGTAGTATATTGTAAATGGGAATGGTGTCAATGATTGTGTATGTATTGATGTAACTTATGATCTACTTTTTCCAGCAAAGCAAAGAGCATCTCAAACTTTGTTGGTGATGAATCATGAAAATAGATTTTAAAATTCTTGTAGTGAAACAACCTTTTTGGGCGCATTGGAAGATCATTTGCTTTGTCACTTTCTTGGAGATGTGTATTCTCAAGATTTGGCATGTGTTGTCTCTATGCTTTTGGCTGAGATTATCAATACATATATAGTGAGTGTATCATGTCCTTGGGCTTAAACTTATAACTGAATGTACCATGTAGGTTTGCATCATTGAGATCATTATTCAATCCCTTGAACCTTACATATTTCACCAAGTAAAGAAAAAAGAAGGAAAATGGAATATCCTTTTAGTCATCTTTTGCTCTCTGCAAACGAGTAATATCACTTGATTTTCATCACTTGGAAACTTTAGCTTGCACCTGTAGTGTGACTCAAAGATCTATCTAAAATTTTTAGCAAGCAGCCAGAAGCCTACAGGAACTAATTTTTGATGTAAGAAGAACGTGAGATGTAGAAATATCTTGTAGATTTTGGTAAAAGGCGCCATAAACTTATTTAGATGTTTTGACCTTCTGGTAGAAGACAGACTGATAATTTGTGAGCTGAACAGGATCTTTTAGGTAACAGATGCATGTAGCAACTACACTGTGAGGTTCTGCATAGTATTTGGATCGGCATTATGTATGTTTAAGTGATATATATTTATGATTCTGCGATGTGAGAGCACTTGAATTGTCAAATCTTTTATAAATTAATGAAGTTGATATATTCTTGTCAACTAACTTGTATTGAGAAGGAAGAGGCATATGAGAACAGTTGACGTGTGTTCGAATCATTTTCGTACTGGTGATGAACTTTATGTATATCAAGGTTGGATTAATGGTGGGAATATTTGTTAGTTAGGTGCCTCTCTAGACTAATAGTTGAGTGTATACAGTGCTAGATGTGGGGTCTTACATGTGAAGAGGTTAATAATTCAGGATATTGCCCTGCCATCTGGGTCAAAAGGTATGAAAAACATTGGAAAGTTGAAGGATCTTATGTTTGTGATTCGAGTTCTATTGCATCCTTTCGAGTATTTTTTGGAGACCCAGCCGATTCAGTAATCCATATGATCAGTCTCTAGACTTGAGCTTTGTCATACCTGATAGATCTCAACCTAACATCATCAAGGAAATATGTCACTGAATGTTAGTTTCTGATGCACTTGGACCAGTGTTCCAAATTTACGATGATTTCATTACCATAAAATCCCTTAAAATGAAATAATTAAGATTGTCAATTTTTGGATGGAGCTTCTTGTACATTTGAAAATTCTGTAACCATGCACTCTACTTTTTATATTGATTAGCAAAATATGATGGCAGAAAACAACAGCTTCCAAAGTTCATTCTCTTGTACATTGCATTCTTTAATTATCTAGCATACTTTGTGAGAAAGAATTTCCAGGCATTTGTGCTTTCATATTTCAGTTACCATCATCAAGTTTTTATTAAGTTTGCAGACAGCTTGCCTGCTAAGTGGCTTAATTACTTCAGTTGATGCTGTGTTTACCTTTGATATGAAGCATCGCTTGTTGGTGAACCTCGCTAAATTGTCCTAACTTCCATTGCTATGGTTGTCACACTTAGGTTTTTGGTGACAAAGCATTTGATAAGTTTGGAAAGTGGTTTGTCTCACTGCACTTCTCGGATCAATGCCCAGGATCTCACAAGAAGATTCTCATGTTCAAGTTTGTGCTTCCAGATGCCAAGAACATATCTGACATGTCAAGATTGGTTACTCTTGTACCATATTACATTGACTTGATAGGCCGATACAAACTAAGCTCTCATGTAAGCGAACTGTGATTGCTTGAATATCTGTTATCAGCACAATTTGTCAATCATTGTGACACAGTGTTCTACCCTTTGCTTCAGGCTCGCTCAAAAACAGAAGGTGCTAGAGCAAAGGCGGCCCAGGAGGCATATAAAGAACTCCAGAACGCGAGACAGGAAGCATTGCAGAAGAAGAAGGCAGAAAAGAAGAAGATAATGGAAGAGGTTGAGGCCAAACTTAGTGCGGAGGCACTCCGCAAGAAAGAAGACAAGGAACGTGCTCGGCAACTGAAGAAGGCAGGGCCAAGACTAAAGATGCTGCGTCGCTAGAACGCCTTATATCGCACAAGTTACTGTGGCTTGTTGCCCTCCTTTCGGATGGGTAAACGGGAAGGCATCACGCGAATGGTATTATGCTTCTACCTAGTTATGTTGGTTTTGTTCGTGATGCAATGTTTCTAGATCTTGCTAGATGATTTTGCTTCGAGCTAATTTCGGGTTTTGAGTCATATGAACTTTTCAAGTCTAGGACACCTACCAGTATCCATGGATACTAAATTTGCTTTCGAGGACTATTTCGTCAGCATTTCATGTTGTATTTTCACATATACAATTTTCTCCCCGAGACAATAATAGCAATTGCTTTTATTGTAGGAATTATTCAGACCACATTTTGAATTGCAGCTAATTCATGAGATTTTCATTATTTTTATGACCCACTTAATCCTCGCATGTTCCTCTTATTATATTAGTCATGGCTTTAAGGAGTGTATTAAGATTATGTCTTAAATGTTGTTGACTTCTCAACTAAAATTTTATCCATGAATTCTATTCATAATAAAGCCTTAAATTTACATATTACTTGTGTAAGGATTTTTCATTCCGAGGCTTTTTTTTTCGGTTGGGAGCATCTCATCATCTGGTTCTTGATCTCTCGAAAATAAGTTAGGGTTATAATCTTATGTTTGATTTTTTATTTGTCTGATTGAAGTATTCATGTTAGATTTATAGTTATCAAAATCAGAATACAATCATTCATATTTTTTTAGTTTAAATCGGTGGGACCCACCTCGACATAATGATTATATTAAAATATATTTAATTCTAGAATATTTTTATATAATGAAAAAAGAATGCTACAAATGAAACATGTACAGTAAAAGATTACAAGATATTAACAAATATAATATTAAAAAAATTCTCTCTTTTTTTAAATGAAACATATAATATAATTTTATTGTAAGGACTTGAACTCGATTCTAATATTTCTCGTTTATTAGGGATTTCATTTATACCCGTGAGTATGGGTATGCTTTCATCATTCAAATTAGTTTAGATAAACCTTGATTGAATCAATTACGAACCGTATTAGTCAATTGAATCAAAAGAAGTATCTTCTCTTCTCATCCAATACTAACAACTTCTTCTCGTAAGCCCACATGCTAAGTGCATGCAATCCCTAATCACATTCTCGTAAGCCCACATGCTAAGTGCATGCAATCTCTAATTGCAAGTGATGTCGTGATGACTGTTTGATTTTGTGTTCATCGATCCTCCTCTCTCCATTAGCAAATGACACCCAAACACTAATGCTTTGATCATTCAAATTAGTTTAGATAAATCTTGATTGAATCAATTAAGAATCATATGAGTCAATTGAATCAAAAGAAATATCTTCTCATCCAATACTAACAACTTCTTCTGGTAAGCCCACAGGCTAAGTGCATGCAATCCCTAATCGCAAGTGATGTCGCGATGACTGTTTGATTTTGTCTTCATCGATCCTCCTCTCTCCGTTAGCAAATGATAATTTCTCTAACGATCGATTAATTTCTCTAACGATCGATTATTGCAAACAACTGATAATTTCTCTAACGATCGATTATTGCAAACAACAAATAGTGAACTGTGATAGTGATTTCTCATTATCCTTCTCTCTTTTTCCTTTCTCTTCCCATTATACTCTCGGCAGCTCCCCACCCATTCATCGCAATCGTTCCCGCCCTCACATGACCCCCCACCCCCTCCTCGTGTCTTTCGTCGATCATCCTATATCTTTCTCTTGCCTCTCATATCTTTTATGATAATTTTGATTCTATTTATATTTAAATATATTTATCTTTTATTATGTATAAATTTTAATATTATTAATTAGGTTTGATAATAATTTTTTAAAAAATATATATATATTAATTAGGAGAATAGAAAGAACTCGTTGGTTCCTCACCCAGCAGAGATTCCCTATCTCCCCTATCTCCGCCATGTCCCATCAAAATAGGGACTTGAGCAAAGATTCCCAATCTTCCCTATCTCCGCCATGTCCCATCAAAATAGGGACTTGAGCAACGATGAAGCATGAGGGATGACACGAGGATGAAGATGTGGAAGCATTTCTCATCCCGTCCCATCTCATTGATATCTCTATTATTTTCTCTTCGTAAAAAAAAAGAAAGGTAGACAGTCGTAAAGAGTTGGTGAGACAAAGAAAATATAAAAAGTCATAGAATATTATTGATGAGATAATTAAATTTAAGATAGAAAATTTTCTTCTCCCATTCTTTACAAATCAGAAAAATTATATGCACGTATAAAATTTTAAATATCTTTGGTAATACGTAGAAAATATTTTTTAAAATTTTTTAATTTTCCAATCGATCGATCAAATCCAGATTTTTTTTTTTTTATAACTATGCTTAAAAACCAAACTCACAAGAAAAAAAAACCTATTCAGACATGTCATGATTCTAAACTCACTAAAATTTTAAGGTGTTAATAGACATTTTTTTTATTTCTGTACTTGGGTCAGTTTTTATTCCTTTAAACCAATCGGGTATACAGAATAAAAAAGTTGCTACACTATAAACTAGTACCAGATTTATAAAGACCATTATTGGTAAAACTCGCCTCTATATGAGTTTTCCAATTTCCCTAATGACAGCTGCCCTGAAATAAGATTTTGTGCTTAATTCATCCTTAACAACAATCATCATCATCATCATCATCATAATCATCAGAGAAGTAATCATCAGAGAAGCAATCAGGTAAAGTTATGGTCATCAAACCTGTCATGCATGGTTTCTGGAGGCTCTATCACCCTACTCGATAGCAGCAGCCTCTCCTGATGATGATGATGCCCTACAAAAGCATACCCAACCGATAAGTTTGAATATGTTTTCGAAACAACCAACAAGACAGCAACACAAGTTCCATTTTTCGGATGTCGAATACATGAACCATAAGAAAGCAAGCAACTAGCGCAAGCAAAATACTTTATGATGGCCAATTTGCTCATGGAGACTTGTAGAACTAACCATAGAAAAAGTACTAGAAACACAGTGGACGAAGCAAAATATACAACGGCGGCCACCCCGGTGGCCAAGCTAACAATCTCTCCCCCTCTTACAACCGTTATGATCTCTTACACCTCTACCCCTCCACATGAACTTGATCGAAGTTCCAGTCTCTAACTAGGTCCCTGCTCACAGCCCGGCTTCGTAGAAGGCGTGGGGTTTCTCCCATCCCTTGCCCGCTTGCCATCATGGGGAATGGTGTCACTTTGGATGTTGATATGGCATTGGCTCTGCCCGTGGCAGCGTTGGTTACCTTCCGAGTCAAGCAGGAAACAACTGCAGCACATTGCCCTTCATCTTCCGAGCTCGAAACAGAGTAGCTCCTGAAAGATCGTGATGGGCTATCCATGCTATGACACACAAGACATGCCAAGCTCATGGTTGAGATACACCGCAGCAGCACCTGTACTACATATAGGGCAATCGTCAGAGAGCATTTACATAGAAATCCATAAAACCATAAATGATAAGAATATCTAACACAATTATTTCCAGTGTATTCAGTTCATTGTAAGGAAAAAACAAATAGACTCATAATATTTCTAATTTTAGCCATGTTCTCTTCCTTTTCAAACCATCCACACGTCGCTCTTGATCTTTGTTCTTAGTTCTCGTCAATTACATAATGTTACTTTCTACCTCGAAATGCTTCTCTGCATGTAAACCTGTAATTAGATTAAGGAAACTTTAGTGGCCCACCATCAGTCAACACATTGTGCCAGACCATAAATAACATACATGTAGTCTTACCTTTCTAACTCGTTATTTGTCCCTACAACCCAATTGTTCGAGTTGTATGCATTTCAATTAGGCAAGGTCAGACCCTTCAAAGACTTAAAATTCTTTTAAATCCATAAAAAGTTGGATGAATGAACCAAATTTCTAAATTCCCTCATAATGCACAATTAATCCCATATACAGTAGATAAACAGTTCTACAGTGTTCAACTCTTGATAGGGTTTCAATGGAAAGAAATAGCAGAAATGGAACAAATACATTTCGGACTCGAACATAATTGACTGAGACAAATTTAGACCATGATAATCAGATAGAGCTCATAAAAATCTTCAAAATATAGGTACTTTGTTCTAAAGTCTTACCGATGGTGCTCAACAAGCTTGGATAACAAGGTAAACCCATAAAGCACATGATAAATAAACAAGGGAAAACTAATTAACTAGGTCTATGTTTTGTATCCACATGCCTATGATCTCAAACACTTTCAAATCAGTATGTATTCCAACAAAACACACTATGACCATACAACGCTTTCCCAAAAAGCCAACACCAAGAAAAAATTTCGTACGGTCTCCTAAAAGTCAAGGAGCTATGAGTCTCAATCTATTATAAACTAGAAGCATATCTGCTAAAACTAAGGTATCACAAACTTAAAGGAAGAAAGAAGTAAAAGGCAAAATAAAAAAGAAAGAACAACACAAATAAGCACAGTGACAATGAAATTCACAAATAAATAGGTTCTGTACACATGAAAAGTAAATTATAGCATCATTTATAAACTAGTGTTATACCAACAAACAGACATGGTTCCAGAAAATGCACAACTTTCAAACTTGTGATAGTATACCAAAAAATTTTACTTGGTAGCTTCAAGCTGTAAGAAAGTGAAAACAGAGAGAAAAGGATTGCCAACGTAAATTACTGAATAGTGATGTAATAGTGCTAACTAGAGTTGGAAAAACTAACTAACTTTGCAATCAATCCTTCAACTTAACGATGCATGTAAAAACGTTCTTCACCGCACCTTCGATCACTTGTGTAAATCTTCACCAAAATGAAATCACAAGCAGCATGATTTGGTATCAACGTATTAATGAACCTTGATCGTACATGTGGTATGATAGAAACCAAAGAAAACTGATGACAATAGTCACAATCTCTTCAAATGAAGATTCTTTTTAACGCCCTCCTGGAGCCCAAAAAAATTAAGCTTCATATTGCTTATAGCTTTATCTAAAGCCAAAGAAAGAAAAAAAATCAACAGGTATCCTGTTAGGATAAGCAGATTCAAACTGATTTACAAGACAGTAAATTATCTAGCCAATTTGGTTGAAGACATAAAAAACCAGATTAAAGAAATATTTGGTAAACATGATGCAATTCATGACCGCATTTAGTACAAATCCTTTTGCAAAATTCTACTTTTACTATCCATCCTTTTTTTATATTCCATCATTCTAGGTCTAAAGTTGTATATAGTTGTATTTTCCCCATTCATGATTTCAGATATCGAGTTTTCGCCCAATATACAGTGTTTTTTTCCGCAACCAATTAGGAAGCAGCCATCGAGCGCAACCAATTTCACAAACAATAATAATAACGACGATCAAAAGAAACCAAAACCGCAGGAAGTCAAGACGACCATGCGAACAACCCAATCAACAGATCTCACGCAAAACGGACGGAGAGAAAGCCAATCCGAACAAGAACACACCAAACCAAGAACCAACTCCGCGTCCGCCAGGAGGAGACGGCGTTCGTTGCAGGCAAACCAATTCGACGTTAGACAAATCGCCGGAATGACTTCACTTCTTGATCGATGCACTCGCGTGCACATGAAAGAGAAAGAAATTAGCGTTCCTTTCTTTCTCTTTTTCGACCGAATAAATACCGCGAAGTAAGAAAAAGAAGAAAAAGAAGAAAAGGTGGGGGAAGGAGGGGGGGAGGTTGGAGTAAGCTGACCTCGTGGTGTGCCAAAAGCTTGACAGCGGGCGGTGGGCGTCGATCGATCGATCGAGAGAGAGAGAGAGAGAGAGAGAGAGAGAGAGAGAGAGATGGGAAAGAAGAAGAGGAAAAGGGGAGATTGGAATGGTTAAAGCAGCGAGGGAATGAAGGTGGTGGTGGGGGTGGCGAGGTGGTGTAAGTCGAAATGAAAGAACGAACAGTTTTTTTTTTTTTTTTTTTTTGTTACCAAAATTTATTTTTGAGCCATCCCACAAACTTTCCCAAAATTGGATTTACCGTTGCCATTTTTTTTTTGTGTGTTCGGTTATTAGTTGCACGTAAATTACAATACCCATAATAATTTAGCCTCATTTCAAAAGCGAGAAAAATTAAATTAATTTATGAGTATATATATTATCATTAACTTTAAGTATAAATATTTGAAAAATTAATGAGGAGTTGTTAAAATTAAATTCAACATGTATAATAATAAATTGAATCGGTGAGCTGATGTAGTGAGAGTAGACAGGTGATGATGAACCAATAGAACACCTCTTGGCACTGAGGGCCAAATGATATTTTAGATACGTGCCGCCGGCCAAATGCAAAGAGGGCTTTCCTCGACCTAATAATGGCGACTGCATTCTTCGATGGTTCACTTGTCCATCACATCGATTCTTCCGACTCTTCCACATGCCTGAGAAAGATGGTGCAAGACATTAGAAACCTACCTTTTAAAGCTTAATCAAATTCTCCTTCTTTCATGCAGGATGATGTACTCTAAACTGGCAGCTTTGTCTGTGAACTTGGCCACCCAACGGGAAAAGGAAGCAATCTATTACCTAATACTGTACTGTGGAGAAGGAAGCTGTCATCTTTCACCAGAGTTTACCACCAACTTTTAATCGGCTTACCTTTGGAGGATGCTGATTACCATATGTTTGTCTGAAGAATTTGTGGCTCTGTTTGAGTCTCTGACACAGGGACGAAGGGCTTTTAAGGTTAGACGAAGGGCCGAAGAAGCTGCTGCGTTACTCATACCCTTTATAATTAAATTAAATCAAATATATAATTTAATATTTTTTTATTGATAGATATATATATATACATATATATTGTCATGTGATAATTTATGATATATAAATTATTTTTAAAAGTAATTAAATTTAACGGATAAGATTAATTCCGCTTGCGTTGCACGCATCAGTTGGGTCTACTATCACCCTCAAGCGGCAGATAAGAACGGTACCGGCCGCGTTCCACCCATCGGAGGCGGCTGCCATTTATATCCCTTCTTGTCTGGGACGAACGAAAAGGAAGGGAGAGCGGGTATGGTCGGGGCGATGGCCACGGATCCGCTCCTCAGCCTCCACCGCCACCCGTCCGACCTCATGGTCGGCGTCGTCGACTACCTCGGCCGTCCCGCCTCCAGATCCGCCACTGGCGGCTGGACCTCCGTCCTCTTTATCATAGGTAATCGATCCCCCCACTTCCTCCTCGATCTCGGCCGTCCGGTTGATCTCGACTCGTGGCTTGCAGTGGTGGAGGTTGCCGAGCGATTCGCCTTCTTCGGGTTGTCCTCCAACCTGATAATCTACCTCACCGGCCCGCTCAATGAGCCGACGGCGACAGCCGCGGCCGCGATCAGCACGTGGAAGGGAGTGGCGTGTATGCTGCCCTTCCTGGGCGCTGTCGTCGCCGACTCTTACCTGGGGCGCCATCGGACCATCGTCATCGCCTCTCTCCTCTACATCCTGGTGCGTGCTCCCCCGTCCCTCGTGTGACGAAACTGAGTGATGTTAAATGGCTAATTATATTTTAGCATATGTAGTTAGTTATTTTTAAGCATTCCGATTTCAATATTTTTTTAAAAACAATATATAAATATTTTTTTTATAATTATTAATATAAAATTTATTTATTTATTTATTCTAATTTCATCAATTTTATCGATAGAAATATTTAAAAAAAAAGATAAAAAGATATCTAATATTTTAATTGATGTTGGTAAACGATATTGGTAATGGTAAACAATGGTGTTTTGGAGGCTATGAGTAACTGTTATAGTTGAGAAAGACAACGATTAGAGATAAAGACTATTCTACATTTACATCGATACAGATATTGAATAGTTCTTTTATCACTCGATAATTGTGTTGATATCGACTTAATTATCGAGCGACAAAAGAACTATTAATGTAAATACCAAACGATTCTCACCTCTCACCACATTTATCTTCATATATAATAATCATCCGTGCTTCTAACGATATCGTCATTTATCACTATCGATATCATTCACCGCCACCGATGATATCCACTAACATTAATTCAAATGTTAAAATTATTTTTTTTTATTTTTTTATTTTATATTTTTATTAAAAAAAATTAATAATATTAAAATAAATATACTTATGTTTTACTTGTATATATCAATATAATTTTTTAAAATATAAGGATAGAGACCGAGATACTAACATTAAACTATAAAAAGGTAATCAGCTCAACTTTGAGGTATCTAACAGGGGGGGGCTTTTCTCCCCTAAAACTCCTCTTTTTTTTTTTTTTTTTTTTTTTTTTTTTTGTGTGTTCTTCCAATGGAGGGGACCCGCAGGGTTTAGGCATGCTGACATTGTCATCTGCGTTACCATCCTTCCATCTGGCAAAATGTGGCGGCGCCGTGGATCAAGTGCCCTGCACACCCCCTCTTGCCCAAGTGGCCTTGTTCTACGCGTCCCTGTACTTGGTGGCACTCGCTCAAGGATGTCATAAACCCAGTGTCCAGGCATTTGCAGCTGACCAGTTCGACCAAACCGATCCCGAGGAATCAATCGCAAGGAGCGCTTTCTTCAACTGGTGGTGCTTTGCAATATATTGTGGCATTCTTGTTGGGTTTTTAGTCCTCAGCTATGTCCAGGATAACCTGGGTTTTGTCCTCGGGTTTGAAATCCCATGCATGGTGATGCTGTTTGGTCTTCTGGTCTTCTTGCTTGGGACGAGAACTTACCGCTTCTATCTCCTCGAAGATTTGAGCCCCTTCGCCCGTATCGGCAAAACACTCGTTGCATTGGCAAGAACTACGGCCGAAGCAGACACAGAACGTCACCGATCTGAGTAATACTGCTCTGTAATCCGTTGACAATATCTTTTCATTTTGGACTAACGAAGATTGGTTTGTGGGCATGCAGTGTTGGAGATGTAGAGGAAGCTAAGAGGTTGCTTCGACTGTTCCCCACATGGGCGACGTGCTTGATCTATGCCGCTGTGCTTAACCAGCCATCCACCTTCTTCACTAAGCAAACCAGTACTTTGGACAGGAGCATCAGCAGCTCCAACTTTCAAGTGCCACCAGCGGCGCTGCTAAGCCTTATCAGTGCCTCCGCCGCCGCTTTCACTCCCATCTACGAACATCTTCTCGTGCCCGCAGCCAGAAGGTTCACAGGTCTTCCTTCTGGCATCACGATGCTTCAGAGGATCGGCATCGGAAAGGTGATCTCTCTGATCTCTATCGCGGTGGCAGCCCTGGTGGAGACGAAGAGGCTCCGAACTGCAAGAGAGTTCGGCCTGGTGGATCAGCCCGAAGCAACCATTCCACTGAGCATCTGGTGGCTGGTGCCTCAGTACGTTCTTTCCGGCGTGGCGGATGCTTTCTCCTTAACCGGGTTGCAGGAGTTCTTCTACGACCAAGTCCCTGATGCACTGAGGAGTCTCGGGGTGGCCCTCTACCTGAGCATCTTCGGCGTCGGCAGCTTCATCGACGGATTCATGATCGCTGCGATCAACAAAATAACTGGCGGAATGGGAGAGACTTGGTTTTCCAACAATCTCAACCGCGCTCATCTTGATTACTTCTACTGGCTTCTCGCGGGGATGAGTGTTCTCGAGTTGGTTCTCTACCTCCACTGTGCGCAAGCATATGTGTACAAGAAAAAGGACACTGCTGCACTCACGTAACTTCAACTTTCATTCCACGGGATCCTTCTTGTCATTCGCCATGCGTCCAAACACGTGCCATGGAAGCGTCCGTGCTAACATCCGACTCTTGCGTGCTCGAAAGGTCCACGTTGCTTCCGTGTCCTACGTTGGACGAAGAAGGCGATTGAGAATCTTACAGCCACAAACGGACAGATCAACGATCCCCACATTCCAGCCGTTCATTCTTTGGACTCTGCTCTCCGCATTCTTAGATCGCCATCGACCCAAAGGAGAACCCGGTGGGGCCGATGCGGGTCCCATCAGAGAGGCGTATTGTGATTGGCAAGTTATAGTGGTCCGCGGACATTTACTTAAAATCATGTGTCCGGTTTTCTACTTCTCATCTCAACCGTACGTATTTAATCTTATTACAATTAATTGATTTCAAAATAAAAGATCGTTTGAGATTCATGCAATATTATTGGCGGCGACTTTGGGTCCCAACAACGAGTGGATGCTCCAATGTCGAGTCCTTTTCATTTTTCGGGCACCGAAGAATAAACTTTTTAATGAAAATATTTAAGATTATTTTAAATTTAAACATTTTAAATCTCACTGATGGTGACAGCTATTAGTTGTGAGTGACATAAAAATTTAAATATATATATTATAGGGTGACTTTCGTAAAAAAAAATTCTTTTCTGTTTTTTAAAAAGTATCTTTGTTTTTGTTTTTCTCATATGGTATCTTTATTTTATAGAATCTCAAAAATAACTTTGATCCTTCCCCACTTATCACCTTCGTGGCCTCTATCCTATGCTTTCAACATTGTCCTCTTTGTCCATACTACTCTTGGTGATCCCCTTCACTTCCCCTAAGTTTAGGACACTTTTTATTGTCGACCCAAATTGGTCGATCGTCTTCTTAATGACTTCCTCAATCTCATTGATGCTCATGACTCCTTACACTCCAGCGTTATTACCCTCGAGCATCACTTCTCTAAGGCTTGTGTTGTCATTTAGTGCCCCAACCCCATGCGATTCACATTTGCAACCTAATCTCATAACGGGGTGGAGAAAGAAATTGCCCAACTTGCTTCATGATGAGGTAAATTTTCGACTCGCATGTGAGTCATCCCCAACGCCACACACCACCAACGCCACATGCCACCAACATCGCACGCCATGACCCTGCTGATGTCAGAATTCGACGTTGCACACCATTAGAGCCCCACGGCGCACGCTTCGATGGGCTCCGTACCAAGGCACTAAGCGATCCTGAGGGCTCAGGGCGATGCCGTTTGAGGCCATCCGAGCACCCCCGAAGACGCCAACTCACGGATGATAGGTTTCGGAGAAAAAGGGGGGAGAACCCTCATACGATAGTATAAAAGCCCCACGGTGGGCGCCAGAAAAAAGGGGAAAAATATTGGACTGACTTACTCATCGGAGGGGCCAAAGTCGGGAAACACCCGACGAAGGTCATTTTTGCAGGAAGGAGCCCTCCTTCAACCGACAGATGTTTCAACCCGGGAGTCACCACCCAGTGCACGAGGACGAGCTATCATCCATCTCAAAGGGAGGGAGATGTGACCTATTGCACGCAATGCCCAGATCGGCGGACCAAGGAACACCGATCAATATCTCCTCATTAGGGGCCAATCGACCCAGCCAACCTGATTCCTGCCCGAGGTGCTTCGAAGCAGTCATCCTAGAGCGACTAGTGCCCGACCTAAGGGGCACCTCCCCGTCATACAAAAGCAGAGCAGTGAGCTGCATCGGATCCCAACCAATGCCTCCCAGCATCCCGGCCCAAGTGCCCGGTCCACCTCATCATCCCACTCACCTCTAGGGAGCTCTTGACATTAGCCCACAAACCTAATTGTGCTAACTCACCGGCCACGATACTTTTGTCCATAACACTTCAGTAATCAAGGAAATCATCATATCCTTGCCTTGGGCACGAGAGTTCCAATTGAACTCAAAGATTGCTGAGATCATTGCAGAAGCATGAATAGAACGAAATAAGCTATGGGCATCGATGAGGCAAAGAATGTCAAGCCAATGACCCAATGACAAATGAGGTACAGAGGCTTAAGGAAAGTGGAAGAGATTATTAAAAAAAATAAAGAGGTGAAGAGCGATGTTTGGAAAAGACAAGGAAGGATAGACAATATAGCCTCGTAGTGGGGACTTGTAGCAAACGAATGTGACGAGATAAAAGTGACGGAGGGGGCTAGCGGGAAAGGCTAAAGGATGTTTTCAGGATTATAGAAAATAAAAGTATCATCCAAGAAAAATAAAAATAAAGATATTTTCTATAAAAAAAAGGGGGTTTTCAGAAAAAATTGTCTTATATACTATTAAAATTTGGTTGGATAAATGTTATCTCTAAACCAGGAAAGAAGTATTCCCTTTTCCACCTAATTATGTACATGAATTAAATATACGTGTATATGTATATATGCCGTTGATCTTGTGCGGTCATAAATCTTGAAAGCTGGAAAATACCATGATTGGCGGATTCTAGGGGCGCCCTCGCCGGGTGGATAGGCTCGACGCGGCCAAGGAGATCCATGCTCGCCGCCCCGCCTTAAGCTGCTCTGGTTCGCTCTCCTTTCGATCCAACGCCTTCTCATGGAATCCGATGTCTCGATCCTTCCCCTCCACCTTGATCTTGCCGTCGTCCAGATTTCTCTGGTGACGTCTTTCCTCGCCTTTCCCCCCTCTTGGAGCTCGCTTTCCCCCGTTTTTCTTCTTTCTCCGTGAGCAAGATCCTTTCCTTCTGCGGAAAGAGTTGGATTTGGTGGTTCGTTTTGTCTTCCCGGTCGCGAAAACACATTCTTTGGTTGTTTTCGCTTTTGATTTGCGTCCACCAAGTTAAAGAGTTCGCTTGATTTGTTTGACGCGTGCGGTGTTACAACTCGTTAAAAGGGAATACCACGAAAAGAATTGGGTTTTGGAGGTGAGCAATCCGAGATGGGTTTGCTGGAGCATGAGTTTCTGAGGAAGTATGTGCTATTTACCTTCGTTCTTCTTGGTCTGCTGGTTGGTTCGGCGGCTGGGAACGTGGTGCTGATCGGGAGAAATGTGTCATTGTCGTTCCCTGATGTTGAGGCAAACTTCGGTGAGTGCGTAGTCTTTGGTTTTTATAAATGTGTTGGTCTTGGTTAATGGCGGTTTCCATGGAAACTTCGAATAGCTTATACTTTCTGGTTTTGCAAATAGGTCACATATCAAGTAACATAGAACCCCCTTTGAATTGATGAGGTGAACTCTTCCATTCTTGATGTTATCCTTTCCTGTTTTTGTATTTTGTTCATGGTTTAAAGCATATGATTTTTGCTTTTCTTTTCTAGTGATATTGCCAAATATAACTGTAACAATCCTTGTTCTCGAACAATTTTGTGCTTACAATTTAACAGGTTTCTCCAAAATCTCCGAAAAGGAAACTTGTGCCTAGATAATTTAAGCCAGATGACCTTTTCATTAGCGTGCACATAGGATTGATATCAGCCTATCAAGTTTGTTAATGTTGATTCCATCATTTTGTTAGTTAAAGATGTATTTTTCCAAGGTCCTCCTTGATCATAATGAATATTAAAGAATCACGCTTCATAGTTCTCGTTTCTTTGTTCTCACATATAGTCACAGCTAAGTTCTTGTTTTTGTTTGGATGTTCAGCTCGACCAATCAAAAGGTCTGGTGAATGCGGGGTATTATATGTTGCAGAACCTCTGGATGCATGTGGTCCATTAACAAATCAACTTGGTGGAGGTTCAGAGAATCCATTTGCATTGATCATAAGGGGAGGATGTACGTTTGATGCTAAAGTCCGAAGTGCACAAAATGCTGGGTTCAAAGCTGCAATTGTATATGACAATGAAGATAGTGGAGTAGTGATTTCAAGTAAGTCTCCTTGTGCACGCCTTCTTGTGGTCTTGACCCACCCAATAAGCCATTTTCCAGTTTCATTTTAAATGGTTCAATTCAGATGGATAATGAGTTTGTCAAACAACTGATTGAATTATTTGTAAATCACTCTGAAGAAGGAACTGTCTGCAGTTAAATTGTCATTCACCAAATTAAGCAATCAAAGCAATCAACAACTTAGGAAGAGATGATTGTAATGCCTTAAAGATTTGCTAATGCAACTTCTAATAGCTGTCATTAACTTCCATTACATGATAGTGATAGTACAATCTTTTTAAGTTTGTGTTGACTGACAACCCCACTGTAGTCAAACGAATTTGATTCGTGTTAAGGTAATCACATTGATCTCCAAGAAATTGTTGATTATTCTTTAGTTAGTAATTAGTAGCACTATTACATGTCAATTTGTTAAAAAGCATGCATCTTTTCATTGTGCAATATTGATTTAGGAAAGTCAAACCAAGGTTTAAAAACTTGGTCGAGTGCCGATTCTGGTTGATGGCCGGACCAATATGGTTTCGTTATGGACCTTTGTACTAGCACTCGGTACATGTTGGTGCCACCCTAGGAAGTACGGACACATCGTTTTGGTTGTCTGACATGGATACGTCATCGACACGATATGATATGTGTCTTATTTATTTATTTATTTTTGGGACACAATGTATTCGTGTCGGACATCTCCTGCACCCTTCCTTGCATGATGCTCGCATGCAGCGCTGTCGCGTGGCCTTCACGTGAGGATGGGGGAAGCTGGAGGAATTTAGGGATTTCTCGCTGAACTTGGAGGATCGTCGGTGTTAAATCGTGGACCTTGGGAGTTTGGGGGAGATGTGAAATCAAGGAATTTTTGTGGAAGGCAAGGTCTGCGAATGCCAACGGCAAGTGAAAGCATATTTAGAATACCATTTTACAACAAAATCAGATTCACTGAACAGTAGCAGTAGGGGAAGAGGCAAAACGCCATATTGCAGTTGTAATGGTGTCGCTGCGGCTCTACCCTAGTGCCCCGAGCCTGCTTCTGTCGTCCCCTGTTGTGCGACGCACACCCTTGGCACCCCATGACCTTGCCCCCGTTGTGCGACGTACGTCGTCGGCTACCTGCGTGATTGCTCCCTCGACGATCTGTCGTCTATCACCGCACACGCTTCGTGCCCCTCCCACCTTCAAGAACCCGTCGCCTGTCACCGGTTACCTCTCTCGTGGGTTTCTCTTGGCGTCCCTCTCGTTGATCCATCATCGGCAACAAGGATCGTGGGTTTCCCTCGGTGTTCCTCTCATCAACCCGTTGCCAACTGTGCGTAGAAGAGGCAACCCATTCCTTGTGATTTCAATCCTTATGTTTGTTTTTAGCATTTTTTTAATTAATTGGTCACCTTTATATTTGTATTTTGATGTATGCCTAAATTATATGTTGGGGATATAATGTCTTACTATTGTAGTGTTTGCCTACTATAATAAGCCTAAATTCTAAATAAGACATAATAAGCCTACTATAATGTCTGCCTCTGACTATAATGTCTAAATTATAATGTTGGCCGCTTATTCATAATAACTCAATGTATAACAAGAGTAATGGGTTAGGTCTTACTATTATGCTTTTTTATTATTTCCTCTTATTCATAATAGGTTAGATCTTATTTATTATGCTTTTTTAGCCATGATATACGTTACGTTGTGAATATATAATGATCATTGCAATATAATTTTTATTTTTATTTTCCTTTTACGAAAACACATATAAGGCCTACATTGACGTGAAAATTCAACCAGAAATATAATTAGATTTAGATTATTTTAATTGTTTAAACTTGTGTGATGATATTTATTTGTTCATATTTGTTGAATTTATAAAATTTAAATATAAATACTATAAAACTCATGTTAATTGAATATATGTATCCTCGCCATGTTCATATCCTAATTTTTTTGAAAATGACATGTCGTTATGTTTCTTAAGTGCCACTTGGATAGAGGAAGAGGAAGAGAAGGGGGAAGGAGGAACCAAAGGAGGAGGTCATGGCGGTGCAGGAGGTGGTGATGGTAGAGGAGGGGTATGCAATGGAAGGATAAGGAGGATGCAGAGGGGGATGCCTCGATGATGCGACTCGAGGTGATGGCTTTGGTTGAGATACGAGGAGAAGGGAGCAGGCTAGATATTGTAGAGGCTACGACTACGGCGAAGGTGTAGTGAGCCGTATGAGGTTCGGGTCAACGATCCGTTGACTCAATACCACCTTTTGGATGGAAGTTTTGGCAGAAGAGAGAACTATTATTAGAAGATCTAGCATAAAATCGAAAAGAAACACCCTCTATTGCTTGTAAAGTCAAAGTATTAATTACGAGACTTAAAACAACATAATAACAGGGTTTGGCTGTTGGAACTTGAGGAAGAAACGGTTGTGGCTGGAGGGCTGAACCCTTTTCTGAACTCATCTTCTTGTCTCTCGGAGCAAGCTGGAACTAGGGCTGACTGTGGGACTTCTTGGTTGCCTCTTGGCTCTTCTTCTTCTTCTTGCTACTGCCAAAGGCCTCTTTGGATACTATTGAGGCTGGCAGCAAGTTGGATAAGATATCTGTAGTAAGGTGGCTGCAGGAAGGAAAAAGGGCTGCAGAACTTGCAAACCGCTTGCTTTTTTTCTCTCCTCTCATCTCAACTTAAGGTCGATTGGCTTCTTAAAAGGGGGCACGACTTGGATTGCTTTGGGATGCCTTAGATGGGGGCACACCCATTGTTTTATAGGGTGAGGGGTGCCCCAAGCCCTTAGGATTTTAGAACTTTCCTTGTAGGATGCATATGGTTAGGACTTAGGAATATGTATATATATATATATACATATATATATATATATATATAGGAATTCTGAGTAAGGATAAGATGAAATACGAAGAAAGAGTTTCTTTGTCGATAGCAACCTCTCTCTCTCTCTCTCTACAAAAGACAGTTATCTGAAAAGAAATAAATTAAAAATAAGATTTTAAATGAAAAGAAATATCAGCTGATAATATATTTGTAGTCATGGTTGGGATTCAAACCATATCTTTTATGGACAAGTTTCAACGTAGAGAAAGATAGAAGGCATACGTAGCTACATCAGACGTAAATACGTATCCAAACTCCACTTTCACCTCAAATCAGTTTAAGCCTATTTGGTGATCATTTTTGGATATTAAAGGGCAAAATTATGTATAAATATATATATACAAAATGAAAATAATTTTCATATGTATTCTTCGTCTGACATGAATATTTAACATATCTTTGTTGGATGCCCACAGGAGTAGACATTAATACACCTTCTTATATGAAAGATAATATATTTTAACTTAATTTAGTTATCCAGAGTTAGTTAGTTAGTAGTGGTTGAATGTTTTAAATGAATCTACGTAAGAAAGGTTTTATTATGTATATTAATATTAGAGGCTTTAAAGAAATGCATGGTGACAGCCCTCTATACAAAAAAAAAAAAAAAAACGGGGAAAAAGTTTTTTTTTTAAATTTTCCAAAAATTCTTTTTTTTTTTTTTTTTTTTTTTTTTTTTTTTTGTGTGTTCTTCCAATGGAGGGGACCCGCAGGGTTTAGGCATGCTGACATTGTCATCTGCGTTACCATCCTTCCATCTGGCAAAATGTGGCGGCGCCGTGGATCAAGTGCCCTGCACACCCCCTCTTGCCCAAGTGGCCTTGTTCTACGCGTCCCTGTACTTGGTGGCACTCGCTCAAGGATGTCATAAACCCAGTGTCCAGGCATTTGCAGCTGACCAGTTCGACCAAACCGATCCCGAGGAATCAATCGCAAGGAGCGCTTTCTTCAACTGGTGGTGCTTTGCAATATATTGTGGCATTCTTGTTGGGTTTTTAGTCCTCAGCTATGTCCAGGATAACCTGGGTTTTGTCCTCGGGTTTGAAATCCCATGCATGGTGATGCTGTTTGGTCTTCTGGTCTTCTTGCTTGGGACGAGAACTTACCGCTTCTATCTCCTCGAAGATTTGAGCCCCTTCGCCCGTATCGGCAAAACACTCGTTGCATTGGCAAGAACTACGGCCGAAGCAGACACAGAACGTCACCGATCTGAGTAATACTGCTCTGTAATCCGTTGACAATATCTTTTCATTTTGGACTAACGAAGATTGGTTTGTGGGCATGCAGTGTTGGAGATGTAGAGGAAGCTAAGAGGTTGCTTCGACTGTTCCCCACATGGGCGACGTGCTTGATCTATGCCGCTGTGCTTAACCAGCCATCCACCTTCTTCACTAAGCAAACCAGTACTTTGGACAGGAGCATCAGCAGCTCCAACTTTCAAGTGCCACCAGCGGCGCTGCTAAGCCTTATCAGTGCCTCCGCCGCCGCTTTCACTCCCATCTACGAACATCTTCTCGTGCCCGCAGCCAGAAGGTTCACAGGTCTTCCTTCTGGCATCACGATGCTTCAGAGGATCGGCATCGGAAAGGTGATCTCTCTGATCTCTATCGCGGTGGCAGCCCTGGTGGAGACGAAGAGGCTCCGAACTGCAAGAGAGTTCGGCCTGGTGGATCAGCCCGAAGCAACCATTCCACTGAGCATCTGGTGGCTGGTGCCTCAGTACGTTCTTTCCGGCGTGGCGGATGCTTTCTCCTTAACCGGGTTGCAGGAGTTCTTCTACGACCAAGTCCCTGATGCACTGAGGAGTCTCGGGGTGGCCCTCTACCTGAGCATCTTCGGCGTCGGCAGCTTCATCGACGGATTCATGATCGCTGCGATCAACAAAATAACTGGCGGAATGGGAGAGACTTGGTTTTCCAACAATCTCAACCGCGCTCATCTTGATTACTTCTACTGGCTTCTCGCGGGGATGAGTGTTCTCGAGTTGGTTCTCTACCTCCACTGTGCGCAAGCATATGTGTACAAGAAAAAGGACACTGCTGCACTCACGTAACTTCAACTTTCATTCCACGGGATCCTTCTTGTCATTCGCCATGCGTCCAAACACGTGCCATGGAAGCGTCCGTGCTAACATCCGACTCTTGCGTGCTCGAAAGGTCCACGTTGCTTCCGTGTCCTACGTTGGACGAAGAAGGCGATTGAGAATCTTACAGCCACAAACGGACAGATCAACGATCCCCACATTCCAGCCGTTCATTCTTTGGACTCTGCTCTCCGCATTCTTAGATCGCCATCGACCCAAAGGAGAACCCGGTGGGGCCGATGCGGGTCCCATCAGAGAGGCGTATTGTGATTGGCAAGTTATAGTGGTCCGCGGACATTTACTTAAAATCATGTGTCCGGTTTTCTACTTCTCATCTCAACCGTACGTATTTAATCTTATTACAATTAATTGATTTCAAAATAAAAGATCGTTTGAGATTCATGCAATATTATTGGCGGCGACTTTGGGTCCCAACAACGAGTGGATGCTCCAATGTCGAGTCCTTTTCATTTTTCGGGCACCGAAGAATAAACTTTTTAATGAAAATATTTAAGATTATTTTAAATTTAAACATTTTAAATCTCACTGATGGTGACAGCTATTAGTTGTGAGTGACATAAAAATTTAAATATATATATTATAGGGTGACTTTCGTGAATTTTTTTTCTATTTTTTGAAAAAGTATCTTTGTTCCGAGCACCCCCGAAGACGCCAACTCACGGATGATAGGTTTCGGAGAAAAAGGGGGGAGAACCCTCATACGATAGTATAAAAGCCCCACGGTGGGCGCCAGAAAAAAGGGGAAAAATATTGGACTGACTTACTCATCGGAGGGGCCAAAGTCGGGAAACACCCGACGAAGGTCATTTTTGCAGGAAGGAGCCCTCCTTCAACCGACAGATGTTTCAACCCGGGAGTCACCACCCAGTGCACGAGGACGAGCTATCATCCATCTCAAAGGGAGGGAGATGTGACCTATTGCACGCAATGCCCAGATCGGCGGACCAAGGAACACCGATCAATATCTCCTCATTAGGGGCCAATCGACCCAGCCAACCTGATTCCTGCCCGAGGTGCTTCGAAGCAGTCATCCTAGAGCGACTAGTGCCCGACCTAAGGGGCACCTCCCCGTCATACAAAAGCAGAGCAGTGAGCTGCATCGGATCCCAACCAATGCCTCCCAGCATCCCGGCCCAAGTGCCCGGTCCACCTCATCATCCCACTCACCTCTAGGGAGCTCTTGACATTAGCCCACAAACCTAATTGTGCTAACTCACCGGCCACGATACTTTTGTCCATAACACTTCAGTAATCAATGAAATCATCATATCCTTGCCTTGGGCACGAGAGTTCCAATTGAACTCAAAGATTGCTGAGATCATTGCAGAAGCATGAATAGAACGAAATAAGCTATGGGCATCGATGAGGCAAAGAATGTCAAGCCAATGACCCAATGACAAATGAGGTACAGAGGCTTAAGGAAAGTGGAAGAGATTATTAAAAAAAATAAAGAGGTGAAGAGCGATGTTTGGAAAAGACAAGGAAGGATAGACAATATAGCCTCGTAGTGGGGACTTGTAGCAAACGAATGTGACGAGATAAAAGTGACGGAGGGGGCTAGCGGGAAAGGCTAAAGGATGTTTTCAGGATTATAGAAAATAAAAGTATCATCCAAGAAAAATAAAAATAAAGATATTTTCTATAAAAAAAAGGGGGTTTTCAGAAAAAATTGTCTTATATACTATTAAAATTTGGTTGGATAAATGTTATCTCTAAACCAGGAAAGAAGTATTCCCTTTTCCACCTAATTATGTACATGAATTAAATATACGTGTATATGTATATATGCCGTTGATCTTGTGCGGTCATAAATCTTGAAAGCTGGAAAATACCATGATTGGCGGATTCTAGGGGCGCCCTCGCCGGGTGGATAGGCTCGACGCGGCCAAGGAGATCCATGCTCGCCGCCCCGCCTTAAGCTGCTCTGGTTCGCTCTCCTTTCGATCCAACGCCTTCTCATGGAATCCGATGTCTCGATCCTTCCCCTCCACCTTGATCTTGCCGTCGTCCAGATTTCTCTGGTGACGTCTTTCCTCGCCTTTCCCCCCTCTTGGAGCTCGCTTTCCCCCGTTTTTCTTCTTTCTCCGTGAGCAAGATCCTTTCCTTCTGCGGAAAGAGTTGGATTTGGTGGTTCGTTTTGTCTTCCCGGTCGCGAAAACACATTCTTTGGTTGTTTTCGCTTTTGATTTGCGTCCACCAAGTTAAAGAGTTCGCTTGATTTGTTTGACGCGTGCGGTGTTACAACTCGTTAAAAGGGAATACCACGAAAAGAATTGGGTTTTGGAGGTGAGCAATCCGAGATGGGTTTGCTGGAGCATGAGTTTCTGAGGAAGTATGTGCTATTTACCTTCGTTCTTCTTGGTCTGCTGGTTGGTTCGGCGGCTGGGAACGTGGTGCTGATCGGGAGAAATGTGTCATTGTCGTTCCCTGATGTTGAGGCAAACTTCGGTGAGTGCGTAGTCTTTGGTTTTTATAAATGTGTTGGTCTTGGTTAATGGCGGTTTCCATGGAAACTTCGAATAGCTTCTACTTTCTGGTTTTGCAAATAGGTCACATATCAAGTAACATAGAACCCCCTTTGAATTGATGAGGTGAACTCTTCCATTCTTGATGTTATCCTTTCCTGTTTTTGTATTTTGTTCATGGTTTAAAGCATATGATTTTTGCTTTTCTTTTCTAGTGATATTGCCAAATATAACTGTAACAATCCTTGTTCTCGAACAATTTTGTGCTTACAATTTAACAGGTTTCTCCAAAATCTCCGAAAAGGAAACTTGTGCCTAGATAATTTAAGCCAGATGACCTTTTCATTAGCGTGCACATAGGATTGATATCAGCCTATCAAGTTTGTTAATGTTGATTCCATCATTTTGTTAGTTAAAGATGTATTTTTCCAAGGTCCTCCTTGATCATAATGAATATTAAAGAATCACGCTTCATAGTTCTCGTTTCTTTGTTCTCACATATAGTCACAGCTAAGTTCTTGTTTTTGTTTGGATGTTCAGCTCGACCAATCAAAAGGTCTGGTGAATGCGGGGTATTATATGTTGCAGAACCTCTGGATGCATGTGGTCCATTAACAAATCAACTTGGTGGAGGTTCAGAGAATCCATTTGCATTGATCATAAGGGGAGGATGTACGTTTGATGCTAAAGTCCTATGGAATCTCGAAAATAGCTTTGATCCTTCCCCACTTATCACCTTCGCCCTGCCATGGCCTCTACCCTATGCTTTCAACATTGTCCTCCGTGTCCACACTACTCTTGGTGATCCCCTTCACCTCCCCTAAGTTTAGGACACTCTTTATTGTCGACCCAAATGGGTCAGATAGTCGTCTTAATGACTTCCTCAATCTCATTGATGCTCATGACTCCTTACACTCCAGCGTCATTGCCCTAGAGCAGCACTTCTCTAAAGCTTGTGTTGTCATTCCAGATCGGCGGACCAAGGAACACCGATCAATATCTCCTCATTAGGGGCCAATCGACCCAGCCAACCTGATTCCTGCCCGAGGTGCTTCGAAGCAGTCATCCTAGAGCGACTAGTGCCCTGCCCCAACCCCATGCGATTCACATTTGCAACATGATCTCATCACGGGGTGGAGAAAGAAATTGCCTGCTTCGTGATGAGGTAAGTTTTCGGCTCCCAGGTGAGTTATCCCCAACGCCACATGTCCCCAACGTCACATACCACCAACGCCACACGCTACCGACGCCACACGCTACTAGTGCCACACGCCACGACCCTACCGATGTCAGAATATGATGTTGCACACCGTCAGAGCCCCACGACGCACGTTTCGATGGGCTCCGTACCAAGGCACTAAGCGATCTTAGGGCTTAGGGCGATGCCGTATGAGGCCGTCCGAGCACCCTCGAAGATGTCAACTCGCGGATGAGGGGTTCCGGGGAAAAAGGGGGGGGAGAAACCTCATACAATGGTACAAAAACCCCACGGTGGGCGTCAGAAAAAAGGGGAAGAATACTGGACTGACTTACTCATCGGAGGGGCCAAAATCGGGGAACACCCGACGAAAGTTATTTTTGCAGGAAGAAGCCATCCCTCAACCGGCGGACGTTTTAACCCGAGAGTTGCCACCCAACGCATGAGGATGAGCTGTCATCCATCTCAGAGGGAGGGAGACGTGACTCATCTCATGTGACACCCATATCGACGGACCAAGAAACACCGATCAATACCTTCTCACTAGGGGCCGGTCGACCCAGCCGACCCGATTCCTGCCCGAGGCGCTTCGAAGCAATCATCCCAGAGCGGCCAGTGCCTGACCTAAGAGGCACCTCCCCGTCATACAAAAACAGAGCGATGAGCTGCATCGGATCCCAATCAACGCCTCCCAGCATCCCGGCCCAAGTGCCCGGTCCACCTCATCATCCCACTCACCTCTAGGGAGCTCTTGACATTAGCCCACAAACCTAATTGTGCTAACTCACCGGCCACGATACTTTTGTCCATAACACTTCAGTAATCAAGGAAATCATCATATCCTTGCCTTGGGCACGCCACACGCCACGACCCTACCGATGTCAGAATATGATGTTGCACACCGTCAGAGCCCCACGACGCACGTTTCGATGGGCTCCGTACCAAGGCACTAAGCGATCTTAGGGCTTAGGGCGATGCCGTATGAGGCCGTCCGAGCACCCTCGAAGACGCCAACTCGCGGATGAGGGGTTCCGGGGAAAAAGGGGGGGGAGAAACCTCATACAATGGTACAAAAACCCCACGGTGGGCGTCAGAAAAAAGGGGAAGAATACTGGACTGACTTACTCATCGGAGGGGCCAAAATCGGGGAACACCCGACGAAAGTTATTTTTGCAGGAAGAAGCCATCCCTCAACCGGCGGACGTTTTAACCCGAGAGTTGCCACCCAACGCATGAGGATGAGCTGTCATCCATCTCAGAGGGAGGGAGACGTGACTCATCTCATGTGACACCCATATCGACGGACCAAGAAACACCGATCAATACCTTCTCACTAGGGGCCGGTCGACCCAGCCGACCCGATTCCTGCCCGAGGCGCTTCGAAGCAATCATCCCAGAGCGGCCAGTGCCTGACCTAAGAGGCACCTCCCCGTCATACAAAAACAGAGCGATGAGCTGCATCGGATCCCAATCAACGCCTCCCAGCATCCTGGCCCAAGTGCCCGGTCCACCTCATCATCCTGCTCACTTCTAGGGAGCTCCTGACATTGGCCCACGAATCTAACCGTGCTAACTCATCGGCCACAATACTTTTGTTCCTTAACACTTCAGTAATCAAGGAAATCATCAGATCCTTGGCTTGGGCATGAGAGTTCCAATTGAACTCAAAGATTGCTGAGATCATTGCAGAAGCATGAATAGAACGAAATAAGCTATGGGCATCGATGAGGCAAAGAATGAAAAAAAGGGGGGGAGAAACCTCATACAATGGTACAAAAACCCCACGGTGGGCGTCAGAAAAAAGGGGAAGAATACTGGACTGACTTACTCATCGGAGGGGCCAAAATCGGGGAACACCCGACGAAAGTTATTTTTGCAGGAAGAAGCCATCCCTCAACCGGCGGACGTTTTAACCCGAGAGTTGCCACCCAACGCATGAGGATGAGCTGTCATCCATCTCAGAGGGAGGGAGACGTGACTCATCTCATGTGACACCCATATCGACGGACCAAGAAACACCGATCAATACCTTCTCACTAGGGGCCGGTCGACCCAGCCGACCCGATTCCTGCCCGAGGCGCTTCGAAGCAATCATCCCAGAGCGGCCAGTGCCTGACCTAAGAGGCACCTCCCCGTCATACAAAAACAGAGCGATGAGCTGCATCGGATCCCAATCAACGCCTCCCAGCATCCTGGCCCAAGTGCCCGGTCCACCTCATCATCCTGCTCACTTCTAGGGAGCTCCTGACATTGGCCCACGAATCTAACCGTGCTAACTCATCGGCCACAATACTTTTGTTCCTTAACACTTCAGTAATCAAGGAAATCATCAGATCCTTGGCTTGGGCATGAGAGTTCCAATTGAACTCAAAGATTGCTGAGATCATTACATAAGCATGAATAGAACGAAATAAGCTATAGGCATCGATGAGGCAAAGAAGGTCAAGCCAATGACCCAATGACAAATGAGGTACAGAGGCTTAAGGAAAGTGGAAGAGATTATTAAAAAAAATAAAGAGGTGAAGAGCGATGTTTGGAAAAGACAAGGAACTGGACTGACTTACTCATCGGAGGGGCCAAAATCGGGGAACACCCGACGAAAGTTATTTTTGCAGGAAGAAGCCATCCCTCAACCGGCGGACGTTTTAACCCGAGAGTTGCCACCCAACGCATGAGGATGAGCTGTCATCCATCTCAGAGGGAGGGAGACGTGACTCATCTCATGTGACACCCATATCGACGGACCAAGAAACACCGATCAATACCTTCTCACTAGGGGCCGGTCGACCCAGCCGACCCGATTCCTGCCCGAGGCGCTTCGAAGCAATCATCCCAGAGCGGCCAGTGCCTGACCTAAGAGGCACCTCCCCGTCATACAAAAACAGAGCGATGAGCTGCATCGGATCCCAATCAACGCCTCCCAGCATCCTGGCCCAAGTGCCCGGTCCACCTCATCATCCTGCTCACTTCTAGGGAGCTCCTGACATTGGCCCACGAATCTAACCGTGCTAACTCATCGGCCACAATACTTTTGTTCCTTAACACTTCAGTAATCAAGGAAATCATCAGATCCTTGGCTTGGGCATGAGAGTTCCAATTGAACTCAAAG
Source organism: Musa itinerans (assembly GCA_001649415.1). Taxonomy (NCBI): domain Eukaryota; kingdom Viridiplantae; phylum Streptophyta; class Magnoliopsida; order Zingiberales; family Musaceae; genus Musa; species Musa itinerans. The sequence continues at coordinate 170,134 of LVTN01000101.1, read as the reverse complement.
ATTGCTGAGATCATTACATAAGCATGAATAGAACGAAATAAGCTATAGGCATCGATGAGGCAAAGAAGGTCAAGCCAATGACCCAATGACAAATGAGGTACTGAGGCCTAAGGAAAATGGAAGAAATTATTAAAAGAAGTAAAGAGGCGAAGAGCGATGTTTGGAAAGGGTGAAGAAGGGTAGGCAACGTAATCTCATAGTGGGGACTTGTAGCAAACGAATGTGACGAGATAAAAGTGACGAAGGCGGCTATCGGGAAAGGCTAAAGGATATTTTCAGGATTATAGAAAATAAAAGTATCATCCAAGAAAAATAAAAATAAAGATATCTTCTAAAAAAAAAAAAAAGGGAGGGGGGGGGGGGGGGTTTTAAAAAAAATTCTCTTATTTAATTTTAA
>LVTN01000101.1:35307-169402 GCA_001649415.1 Musa itinerans | reverse complement strand
GTTGGATTTGGTGGTTCGTTTTGTCTTCCCGGTCGCGAAAACACATTCTTTGGTTGTTTTCGCTTTTGATTTGCGTCCACCAAGTTAAAGAGTTCGCTTGATTTGTTTGACGCGTGCGGTGTTACAACTCGTTAAAAGGGAATACCACGAAAAGAATTGGGTTTTGGAGGTGAGCAATCCGAGATGGGTTTGCTGGAGCATGAGTTTCTGAGGAAGTATGTGCTATTTACCTTCGTTCTTCTTGGTCTGCTGGTTGGTTCGGCGGCTGGGAACGTGGTGCTGATCGGGAGAAATGTGTCATTGTCGTTCCCTGATGTTGAGGCAAACTTCGGTGAGTGCGTAGTCTTTGGTTTTTATAAATGTGTTGGTCTTGGTTAATGGCGGTTTCCATGGAAACTTCGAATAGCTTATACTTTCTGGTTTTGCAAATAGGTCACATATCAAGTAACATAGAACCCCCTTTGAATTGATGAGGTGAACTCTTCCATTCTTGATGTTATCCTTTCCTGTTTTTGTATTTTGTTCATGGTTTAAAGCATATGATTTTTGCTTTTCTTTTCTAGTGATATTGCCAAATATAACTGTAACAATCCTTGTTCTCGAACAATTTTGTGCTTACAGTTTATCAGGCTTCTCCAAAATCTCCGAAAAGGAAACTTGTGCCTAGATAATTTAAGCCAGATGACCTTTTCATTAGCGTGCACATAGGATTGATATCAGCCTATCAAGTTTGTTAATGTTGATTCCATCATTTTGTTAGTTAAAGATGTATTTTTCCAAGGTCCTCCTTGATCATAATGAATATTAAAGAATCACGCTTCATAGTTCTCGTTTCTTTGTTCTCACATATAGTCACAGCTAAGTTCTTGTTTTTGTTTGGATGTTCAGCTCGACCAATCAAAAGGTCTGGTGAATGCGGGGTATTATATGTTGCAGAACCTCTGGATGCATGTGGTCCATTAACAAATCAACTTGGTGGAGGTTCAGAGAATCCATTTGCATTGATCATAAGGGGAGGATGTACGTTTGATGCTAAAGTCAGAAGTGCACAAAATGCTGGGTTCAAAGCTGCAATTGTATATGACAATGAAGATAGTGGAGTAGTGATTTCAAGTAAGTCTCCTTGTGCACGCCTTCTTGTGGTCTTGACCCACCCAATAAGCCATTTTCCAGTTTCATTTTAAATGGTTCAATTCAGATGGATAATGAGTTTGTCAAACAACTGATTGAATTATTTGTAAATCACTCTGAAGAAGGAACTGTCTGCAGTTAAATTGTCATTCACCAAATTAAGCAATCAAAGCAATCAACAACTTAGGAAGAGATGATTGTAATGCCTTAAAGATTTGCTAATGCAACTTCTAATAGCTGTCATTAACTTCCATTACATGATAGTGATAGTACAATCTTTTTAAGTTTGTGTTGACTGACAACCCCACTGTAGTCAAACGAATTTGATTCGTGTTAAGGTAATCACATTGATCTCCAAGAAATTGTTGATTATTCTTTAGTTAGTAATTAGTAGCACTATTACATGTCAATTTGTTAAAAAGCATGCATCTTTTCATTGTGCAATATTGATTTAGGAAAGTCAAACCAAGGTTTAAAAACTTGGTCGAGTGCCGATTCTGGTTGATGGCCGGACCAATATGGTTTCGTTATGGACCTTTGTACTAGCACTCGGTACATGTTGGTGCCACCCTAGGAAGTACGGACACATCGTTTTGGTTGTCTGACATGGATACGTCATCGACACGATATGATATGTGTCTTATTTATTTATTTATTTTTGGGACACAATGTATTCGTGTCGGACATCTCCTGCACCCTTCCTTGCATGATGCTCGCATGCAGCGCTGTCGCGTGGCCTTCACGTGAGGATGGGGGAAGCTGGAGGAATTTAGGGATTTCTCGCTGAACTTGGAGGATCGTCGGTGTTAAATCGTGGACCTTGGGAGTTTGGGGGAGATGTGAAATCAAGGAATTTTTGTGGAAGGCAAGGTCTGCGAATGCCAACGGCAAGTGAAAGCATATTTAGAATACCATTTTACAACAAAATCAGATTCACTGAACAGTAGCAGTAGGGGAAGAGGCAAAACGCCATATTGCAGTTGTAATGGTGTCGCTGCGGCTCTACCCTAGTGCCCCGAGCCTGCTTCTGTCGTCCCCTGTTGTGCGACGCACACCCTTGGCACCCCATGACCTTGCCCCCGTTGTGCGACGTACGTCGTCGGCTACCTGCGTGATTGCTCCCTCGACGATCTGTCGTCTATCACCGCACACGCTTCGTGCCCCTCCCACCTTCAAGAACCCGTCGCCTGTCACCGGTTACCTCTCTCGTGGGTTTCTCTTGGCGTCCCTCTCGTTGATCCATCATCGGCAACAAGGATCGTGGGTTTCCCTCGGTGTTCCTCTCATCAACCCGTTGCCAACTGTGCGTAGAAGAGGCAACCCATTCCTTGTGATTTCAATCCTTATGTTTGTTTTTAGCATTTTTTTAATTAATTGGTCACCTTTATATTTGTATTTTGATGTATGCCTAAATTATATGTTGGGGATATAATGTCTTACTATTGTAGTGTTTGCCTACTATAATAAGCCTAAATTCTAAATAAGACATAATAAGCCTACTATAATGTCTGCCTCTGACTATAATGTCTAAATTATAATGTTGGCCGCTTATTCATAATAACTCAATGTATAACAAGAGTAATGGGTTAGGTCTTACTATTATGCTTTTTTATTATTTCCTCTTATTCATAATAGGTTAGATCTTATTTATTATGCTTTTTTAGCCATGATATACGTTACGTTGTGAATATATAATGATCATTGCAATATAATTTTTATTTTTATTTTCCTTTTACGAAAACACATATAAGACCTACATTGACGTGAAAATTCAACCAGAAATATAATTAGATTTAGATTATTTTAATTGTTTAAACTTGTGTGATGATATTTATTTGTTCATATTTGTTGAATTTATAAAATTTAAATATAAATACTATAAAACTCATGTTAATTGAATATATGTATCCTCGCCATGTTCATATCCTAATTTTTTTGAAAATGACATGTCGTTATGTTTCTTAAGTGCCACTTGGATAGAGGAAGAGGAAGAGAAGGGGGAAGGAGGAACCAAAGGAGGAGGTCATGGCGGTGCAGGAGGTGGTGATGGTAGAGGAGGGGTATGCAATGGAAGGATAAGGAGGATGCAGAGGGGGATGCCTCGATGATGCGACTCGAGGTGATGGCTTTGGTTGAGATACGAGGAGAAGGGAGCAGGCTAGATATTGTAGAGGCTACGACTACGGCGAAGGTGTAGTGAGCCGTATGAGGTTCGGGTCAACGATCCGTTGACTCAATACCACCTTTTGGATGGAAGTTTTGGCAGAAGAGAGAACTATTATTAGAAGATCTAGCATAAAATCGAAAAGAAACACCCTCTATTGCTTGTAAAGTCAAAGTATTAATTACGAGACTTAAAACAACATAATAACAGGGTTTGGCTGTTGGAACTTGAGGAAGAAACGGTTGTGGCTGGAGGGCTGAACCCTTTTCTGAACTCATCTTCTTGTCTCTCGGAGCAAGCTGGAACTAGGGCTGACTGTGGGACTTCTTGGTTGCCTCTTGGCTCTTCTTCTTCTTCTTGCTACTGCCAAAGGCCTCTTTGGATACTATTGAGGCTGGCAGCAAGTTGGATAAGATATCTGTAGTAAGGTGGCTGCAGGAAGGAAAAAGGGCTGCAGAACTTGCAAACCGCTTGCTTTTTTTCTCTCCTCTCATCTCAACTTAAGGTCGATTGGCTTCTTAAAAGGGGGCACGACTTGGATTGCTTTGGGATGCCTTAGATGGGGGCACACCCATTGTTTTATAGGGTGAGGGGTGCCCCAAGCCCTTAGGATTTTAGAACTTTCCTTGTAGGATGCATATGGTTAGGACTTAGGACTTTTCTTGTAGGGCTGTTGCACCCCCCTTGCTTGGTGGCTGCCCCTATTTAGGTGAGAGCTGCCCTAATCCGAATCCTAGTAGGACTGGGATTTGGGTTAGTGGGCTGCTGTGATATGGGCTTTGCTGGGTTGAATAATGCTGTGAGGCTTCAAGAGACCCTTCAATAAGGGTCAGCCAGTCTAGTTGAGTGTTATTGAGACCGTCGCTGATCATGTATAGGAGACACGGTGGAGAAGGGAGTAGTGCATATATTGTGGAGGCTACAGCTGCAGCGGAAGTGTAGAGAGAGTGTACACTTGATATTTAAAACCCTGAGTCAAACAATCTCGTTCCCTTTCTCTTCCATTAGCAAAATTTGATCAAGTTGCAGTTTGTTGTTTCTAGTTTTGTGACCCTTCAAATTATGCCATTCTCTGCAATTAACCATAACCAATAGTCAATGTTGCCGATCATGCTGGTTTCTATTTTTACCATCTATGCTCTCTAAAGATTTTTGCGTACATTGCAAATTTGTTTTTTCTAGCCTCTATTTTCCTTTTCATTGTTTCCTGCATCTACATAAGAGGCTTTTTAAAACTTGAAAATTCTGGTGATAATTCCCAATATCTTTATTTGTGTCATTTCTGATCTTTGCTTATGAAGGCATGTCTGAATATGACTGGCTTTGCATTTAGTCCAGATGGTTTCTAGGTACTGCTTCCTTGTTTCAGTCAGTCACAGAAACCTGGTTTATTGGACATTAATGCTAATTTCAGTCTTTTGGTCTATTGATCCAAACTTCAATGAAAATATTGCAGTTTAGGCACTGCTTCCTTGTTTCAGTTAGTCACAGAAAACCTGGTTTTTGGGATATTAATGGCAACTTTAGTCTTTTGGGCTCTACTGATCCCAAACTTCATGAAATATTGCAGTGTCAGGAAATCCAGTTGGCATCCATATCCATGCTGTATTTATCTCCAAGGCCTCTGGTGAAATAGTGAAGAAGTATGCAGGCCGTGCTGGTTTGGAGTTCTGGATTATACCCACCATTGATAATTCAGCGTGGTCAATTATGGCCATCTCTTTCATATCACTACTAGCCATGTCTGCTGTGCTTGCTATGTGCTTCTTTGTCCGTAGACACCGAATAAGGCGTGAACAACCTCAAGTTCCTTACATCCGAGAGTTCCATGGAATGAGTAGTCGATTATTTATTTTCATTTCTATTTGTGGGACACGACAGTGTTCCCACTTTGCTCCCGTGTGCTTCATCGTGTGGCCCTCACGTGTAGTGCTGTGCCCACGTGGTCCTCACATGAGAGATATCTGCTTTGGATTCAGCATGGAGATGGGTCGTCGACATCATAAGGAAAGAAATTTGGAGATTGTCTTAAGGAAACATATATCAATTATATCTAGAGGTTGTTAAATATTATTTGATACAGTCAACCTTTAATTTAGATACTTCATTTAGATGATCTTAATTGTTTCAACTTGTATGATGATTATAATTCAGCGTGGTCAATTATGGCCATCTCTTTCATATCACTACTAGCCATGTCTGCTGTGCTTGCTATGTGCTTCTTTGTCCGTAGACACCGAATAAGGCGTGAACAACCTCAAGTTCCTTACATCCGAGAGTTCCATGGAATGAGTAGTCGATTGGTGAAAGCAATGCCAAGTCTCATATTCACCTCTGTTTTGGATGATAATTGCACCTCAACAACTTGTGCTATTTGCCTAGAAGACTACACTGTTGGTGAGAAGCTCAGGATACTGCCCTGTCGTCATAGTAAGTATCTCGATCACAACTTAGTCACCATTTATTTTTTTTATTGTTGCTGATAACAGAGGGCATTTGATCCTAGAAAGCTACTCCTTGAACTTACCCTTCTAGACCTGTCTCAATTATGTGGCCTTCTTCTTGTAATTCTGTGTTGTATTTTTTTTCTCTTTGGGAATATCTTGCAATATGGTTGCTCCTGTCATATCAAGACTGCAATTTTTATAACATCCTTAAGGCAACGCAAAGTTTTGTTTATTTATTTCTTATGAATTCTATTGCAATATAATTGCTCTTGCCATATCAAGGCTTTGCAATTTTCATAGTATCCTTGAGGCAATGTAAAATCTTGATATGAATGACTAGTACTGGGGTATTTATACAAAGGAAATCAGTCTTTTAATTCATAACACTGTCATGTCAGTATAAGCTAAGGACCTCAATACAAACTCATCTAGAGAAGCTGCATCTGGACAGCAAGTACTGCACATTTTAGGTTGTTTGCTTGCAAAGAATACACATGGTGGTTTGCAGAATTCCTTTATAGTCAGTCTATCATGAGTAGCAACTTACTAATCACTATTAACCTGATTATATAACTGAGCTTGGATACTCTTGTTTTGGAAAAACAGTCTTATGCCATCACACTTTTTCTTTGTTCTGAAGAACGCCCATGTTCCATGATGCTAAATGCCCTGCTTTTGTCTGGAAACCATAAAATTTTATCTTCGTGAGCTGATGTATGAGCATTCTTAATGGTATCCCACACTTATCAAGTTCTTGATTTATAGCTTGAAATGATTGTGTCTGCTATCTTGGCATCTAAGAAGCACAAACACATGCTTTTGACATGTATACGTCGTCGACACAGCCCGATACATGTCCAGCATGTGTCCAGCGATGTCTTTTTTTATTTATTTTCATTTCTATTTGTGGGACACGACAGTGTTCCCACTTTGCTCCCGTGTGCTTCATCGTGTGGCCCTCACGTGTAGTGCTGTGCCCACGTGGTCCTCACATGAGAGATATCTGCTTTGGATTCAGCATGGAGATGGGTCGTCGACATCATAAGGAAAGAAATTTGGAGATTGTCTTAAGGAAACATATATCAATTATATCTAGAGGTTGTTAAATATTATTTGATACAGTCAACCTTTAATTTAGATACTTCATTTAGATGATCTTAATTGTTTCAACTTGTATGATGATTTTTATTTGTTTACATTGTTGAGTTTATAAAATTTTAGTATAGATACTATAAAACTCATACTAATCGAATATATATATACACGCCCTTGCCGTGTCCATGTCCTAATTTTTTAAAAAATGGCGTGTTGCCATGTCCATGTTGTCATGTCTGTGTCCATGTCCATGTTGGTGTCCATGCTTCGTGGCTTGGCATGATGTGGGATACATGAAGTGTAAATCAGTTGCTGATAATTGTAGCAGTAAGCAGCCGAGCATCAGGCCAAATTGATATGTATATATATGTTTCCTGTTACCCAAATCAACTGTAGAACAGTTTTTTTGCAAGGCCCTGCATCTTAGGTGGTCTGACATTCCATGCATCAATTTTTCAGTTTTGTGGCATATATTTATGCTACGGATAAATGAGTCAGCTTTGCAATCAGATGCCATGTGCCTTTATAACAGCAGCTGCATTCTGTCCTTCAGTAAATTCAGTCCTATTCTACCTTCATTCGGAGTTTCCTTGCCTTTTTCCAAGACAGCAACCCAGTTATAAATTTCCAAGATAGCACCAGGACTTAATGAAGACTGCTTCAGTTTCCGCAATAACATTTTTTACGAGTATGAACATACTGATCCAATAAGTCTGGGTACTGAATATAATAAGACTATCAATTGTCTATTAAGGTATGAAAGAAACCCGTTGGCCCAACTTTTAACCAGCTGTTGATCGTGTCAACCAGTCCAGAGCAAACATTGTAATTCAGTTTAATTGAAATAATAGAATATGATTTAACTCCTTATGCTATGTGTATATTCAGTTATTTTTTGGGGCTATTTTAGGTTTCTTTTCCCCCTTTCAATATACTAGGTGTTTCTGAGATTGGTGAAGTTCACATCCTCTTTACTGTGCAACACCTACTTTGGAATTTGATCTCCTACTCAAAAGCTAGCCTTCTAATGTCTTAGAATGGCAAAACAGTTTAAGTTAATCTTCATGGCCCGCTTCACATTTAAATTGTCAGCAACGATCAAGCATGGATACTTAAAAAATGCTTGGTGAATTGATATTTGTTGACACACATTATGTACTTAAATCATATTAATGATTCTGACACCACTGATTAACATTTGCATATATGTAGAATATATATATGTATGTATGTATGTATACATGTACATATATATACACACGCGTATATATATATACATACATATATACATATATACACATATACATATATATACACATAAATATATCTTCTACATGAGGGACATGTAAATAATTAATAATATGCACATAGAGTTGACTGCTGACTTAATCCTTTACATTTTTCTCATAGGTGCTACAGATTCTTTGTCCCATCTTTGAGCTTTCATATTCAGATATGCCAGTCATGTGATAGTATATTTTACTCTTGTTGTGGTTGCATATGATATGTGATTGTCTAATATGTTCAACCATTAAATTTGTGTGTAATATTAGGTGTAATTTACTCTTCCATGCTAACTTTCTTTGTTGAATATTGAACAGAGTTCCATGCATTTTGTGTTGATTGCTGGCTCACTTCTTGGAGAACATTCTGCCCTGTTTGCAAGCAAGATGTTAGGGCAAGCATAGCCAACCTTCCAGCTTCAGAGGGTACTCCCTTACTTTCTTCTGGTGCAGCAACTCCAGCTTCTAATGCAGGATTATCATCATATCACTCGTCCATGGCAGCATCCCCAGCCATCCACATATCTACAATGCCTCCCCAGCCACAATCAAATTCCCGGCCACATTCATTTGCTAGTACTCTTAATTCCCCAGTTATTCAACTCGCTCCATTGCCTTCCCAATCACAATCAGGTTCATTCTCTAGTGTGTATCGTATCCCTAACCTGCATAGGTCTTATGGTCACTCACCATCTGTTCCTATAAGTAGAAATTCTTTAGACCGTGGAAATGCATCATCTCACAGATCTCGCTCTTATCTTGTATCTCCTCACTCCATGGGTTATCCCATTTCCTCACCTTTGAACTCGAGGCTTGCATCTTCTTATCTTCCTGGTTCAAGTAATGCATCACCCAGCTATCTTGCTGCATCTTCCAGTCGGCAGTCATACTTGAGACATTGCACTGAATCGTCGGCAAGTCTATCTGCTTTGGCCTCAGCACAATCTCTGCCAGGATGTTGATCTATGTTGAATATTCTGGACTGGGGTCCTGAGTTGGGCACGGATGCTGCTTTTCTCTACATGATTTGTTCTTGGTTTTATGGGTTGTCAGATCCTAGATGGAAGCACGAGTTGTAGTACCAGAGATGCTCAGTTAATTCATTGTACTGCAACAATATGGTGGTCCCTGAACTCTATTAGCATTTGGGTTTCACAAATTTAATCTGTGTTCGGCTGTCATCGTTGTGTGAAGGGACCACTGACATGCTACTGTGCTTTGTTCTATAGAAGGGTCAGTTCATTATTTGTATACGGGATGGAACATTCACCCGACTTAATTTGTCTGAGGGCTCTGTAATCTAAAATTGGGTTATGTCCTCTAGGATCCGACTGGCAAGAGAAAAGCTGCAATGTTCCTCAATTGTTGGATGCATCAAACCTTGTGGTTTATCTCCAAGAAAACTGCTGTTGAAGATGCTTTGCAGATACTAGATTTTCTTTGTTCACTTGGTTTATGTTGATCCATGTGAAATAGATGTGATGTCAACCTTGTATAGTTTATCCTTTGTTGCTGCAGCTATTTGTCTGCTCAGTGTTTTGTGACTGAGTTGGAACTGCTTTCTAACATCCACTCCTGCAGGTAAGAAGTTCATCTAAAGATGAGGCAAGACTGTTCACTGTTGCTGAACATGGTTGTCGGGTGCATGTCACCAGTCCCAAGTACTGGTATGAAGTTCCAGTAGGATGCTTCCTCGATTGCTAGTGCTCCCCTTGTTGACACCTTTATTTTCTCTGGAGCTGTGCTAAGAGAGTTACTGAATCTGCTCTCTGTGTATTCTTTGTTGCTTACAGGCCTTCATTCTTCCAGGATGGCAGTCAAAGAGCAATCCTTATCTTTATGTGAAGAGTATGCCACAGTTCCAAGTTAATTAAAAACAAAGGTGGAGGTAAACTTTTGATGCTGAAAATTGTATATGTTCGAAATTAAAAAGAAGTCCAATTAGATTAGATTACATTACATAGATATTATAAATGTTCAAAATCCTTTTAAATCATACAACTCAAACAAACTGTTGGCTTCACTTTGGTCCTTGAAAACCATTATTTGATGTTCCCATCAATTGCAGTGTGCAGACATGTGAGCGTCACGAGATTAATGAATAGTCACGTGGTCAAAATATTCCCACGTGAATCTTGTCAACGGTCAAATGATTTTACGCAGTATAGGACGAAACCGTGGACTCCGCCTGGGCTTTTGAGCCCTCGACCGGCCCGTTATTGTGATTAACGGGTCTTGATTACTCTCTACCGGTACAAATTTGGATCCGACCTGACTGGGCCCGACCCGTTTACGTCGCAAATAAAAGCGAGAGAGAGAAGTCAGCGAGGCGTCGAGGAATTTGGAAACAGCGCGAGAAGAGGCGAAAGGGCGTGGGATCGGATTCGTGGGCGTAGGAACGGGAGAGAGAGAGAGAGAGAAGAAGAGGAGGATGGGGAAGACGCCGGTGCGGATGAAGGTGGTGGTGTATTGTCGCCGTTCCAACAGAAGGTGACGCCTGGGCTGTGGAAGGATCTCCCGGGCAAGATCCACCACAAGGTCACGGAGAACTGGCTCAGCGCCACCCTCTTGCTCACCCCCCTCATCGGCATTTACTCGTGCGTCCCCCTCTCCTCGCTTTTTTCCCCTTATTTTCTCTATGCGTGCTCGATTCCTTTCTTTCCTTTTTCCGTTTCTTTTGGTTCTGAAATAAGTCGACGTTCAGGTGATTTCATGTTGGTACTGCCGTAACTTGGTCCTTTTGATTAGTGGAATGCATCAAATGAGGTTTTGATGGCTTAGGTAAGGAAAGGATAGTGAAAAAGAACTCTTCTCTCGTTGGATTTGATATTGTTTGATTTCAATGTAACGACTTGTTCTTGTCAAAACTAAGAAAAGAAATGACCATTAGTGTGGATGAGTCCATCTAGTTCTTGTGCAAAGCTTTTTCTGGTTGTTTAACATGAGGTTCTGGAAAAAGAAAATATTGCTTCAATCCTGGTGTAGGCTGGAGGGATGTTCTTTTCTCATTTGTTCAATGATAATCTATGGAAGGTTATTTCTTCAAATAGGCAGTGCCCAAAGTTAATTTTCTCCACGGAAGATGTGGTTTTAAGCAAGATAGGCAGTGCCCAAATAGGCCTTCTAGCTTCATCGAGCCTAAACTATTCATCCAAAATGTTTTAGTTGAAGTTAACATTAATACATCCATCATAGTCAATCTTAGGTATAACCTAGTGATGGTTTCACATCGTGACGTGCTCTCTAGCTCTGTCCACGAGTAGTTCTTTCCTATTTGAAGTTCTCATCATGCCCTAATACTAGGTCGACTTTGATACCAATTGTTATGATCCAACCTGATGAGTTAACTGGTCAACTAGTTTTACTGAGCCTAAACTATTGGCCAGAATATTTAAGCTAGAGTTAATAGTAGTACACCTATCAGATTCTGAGTTAATCTTAGCCTTAGTTCACTTTCGATGGGAGACTAATCGGGGTGTTATAATTATTATCATCAAATGCTCTAAGTAAGTTGGAGATCTCGAGTTGGATGAAATCATGTCACTTTTTTTAATTTAAAGTGCTCCAGGGAAGTGCACCTAAAATTAAATTATCACACAAACAAGGAGAAATGTTCCTTTTGTGATAGTACGACATAACTGAAGGAGAAGGGGAGGGGGCTAGAGTGTGGTGGTCAAGTTGAGAGGGATCAATTGGTAGTTTGACCTAGCTTGCATTACAACTCCGAATGGTGTTCATTATTATTCAAAGGGTCATCAATTCATAAGGAAACATCTACTGGTTCAATTGTTAATTCAGTATTGGCACTGGACTAAGATTTTCAACCTTATTCAAAAGAATATAAAGTTGTGGGGACATATATATATACATACACACACACACACACACACACACACACACACATATATATATATATATATATCACCATTATTTCTGTTCAGAAGTCCATATGCAAAACTATTCTGCTCAAGACCATAGAGCAATAAGAGTGGCAACTTCTCAAGAAATCGAAAACTGTGTTTATATCTATAAAAGAGTTCAGCCTTATGAACATCAAAATTCAAGTACATTTCGATTGGTTAACATTCCAGCAAAAGATGATGAAGCTGAAGGATCCATGAACAACAAGAAAAACCTGGATTTAGATATTTGGATGGCAATGAAGATAGATCTAACTTTCCCCATATATCTCAAGGTACTGTATGTGGTACAATTTCGTGCTCTTGATATGTTCAGGTAGTTTTCCATTTATTAGGACTAGTGTCAAAAGAATTCTGCAATCCTGCAGTTTTCGGACGTGGGATACAAGTTTGCAGATAATGGAGGAACGAGCTCAGTTTATATATATATATATATATATATATATATATCTTAAAGTTGTGCTTCTATAACTGAATCAACTATGATAATTGAGTCCCTGAACTAAGAAGAGAGAAAAAAAAGGTTGATTAAGATTTCAGACTTCTTCATGATACCAGTTTATTATTTTCATTGACCTTCCCACTTCAATCGCCAGAAGTTAGATCAAATACATGAATATAAGCCATTATTTCAATCCCAAACGTAGCTTGTTTTTAAACAAATAATCATGCATCCTCTGAAAATCATGAGGAAAATATATTTTTTAAAGCTCATCTCAGTTTTCTAATACCTTTTATATATCCAGCTCTGGTGGAATGTGTGTACATTCATTCCTTTGCATTGGCTCTTTTGTTCCAAAGATGCTTTAGTGTCCCTAGTGATTATTGATAATTTTGTATTCTTGTTTATATAAAGGAAACTATTGTGGATTCATCACTCTTTTCTGGTGTACTGAAATCTTTATGTGGTCTGGTCTTCTCTCTGGTGGTTGCAGTTATGTGCAGTACTATAAGGAGAAAGAGAAATCTGGCTCACAGGTACCAGGGTTGGTAGCATGGGCGCAAGACTCATGAAAGGATTTTTAAGTTTTGGCTTGCACTGCCCTGTTTATATTCCACTTTAAGCTATTGTGATGTTCATAACTTACTTCTCTTATGATCCCCAATAACACGGTGTAAACTCATTCTTTTACTATGCGCCTATGCGATATGATACATAGCAAAAAACTGTTTGAATTTATGTTGATTTTGCATCTTCCTATCCTAATTGTGGAGATTGAAGAGTTTGATATCAAAATTTGAAATTTGTACAAAAAGAAGTTGTTATCTGAGCCATAATTTGTTTTGCAATTTGGTGATTATACTAGATTGTGGATTGGTGTGGCCTACCAAAAATCTAATGCGATGCCACTCATTTATTAGATAAAATTAAAGATGTATTATGCTAGTTTGTGATGAATTATACTTTTGGCAGAGGCACCTTCTTTTACAGGTATTCTCAATCTCAAGTTTGTTTCGTTAGATCCCATGGCAACCCTCATTTAGACTACCAATTTCTTGTAGTCATTACTGCCAATAGTTATTAGCAGTTTTTCTCTGATGTGACTTATTTTTGTGACACATCAGTTTCTCTCTCATCCTTCGTCTCTTTCAGGTTCTTAGGGTTTCTCCCTTTTGACCAGTAAGAACTCAGACAGCATAGATCATGACATGCAATGATTAGTGTCTTTTTAGCTATGCTTCTGATCCTAAACATTTTGTTTGTATTACTTAAGAATGACAACGGTAAGATACGCATGAATTCTAAAGGTTGTCGAACTAGTAATTCGATACGGTTCCTTGTCCTACTTATTAATTTCTTATTCATAACACTACCAAAAATTATAAATGGCAAATTTCTAAAAAAAGAGAAACCTTTAAATTTTTACTTTTTCCAATTGACCATCCGCTGTTTTTGGTTTATTGGCATGTGGCTCTGGTGTTTTCTCATGTTTTCCTTCTGGTTTATTCATGTAGAGCGTCTTTTATTATTTTTTTTAAAAAAATATTATCCTTGACTATCATCGTATCAGTTGTCACTTTCATCGTCCTCGTCCTTGTATATCATGGTTGAGGTGATAATTCATACGACAAGGTTAGGGTAATATATTTTTTAGAAAATAAAAGTTGCTCTATAAGAATAAATCAAAAAGGGTATCTTGCCAGATTATTTTTTTTGTTGAGATTTTTTAAAGAAATTTATTTAACTATTATATATATATATATATATATATTATATTGGAAGATTATACAAAAACAAAGGAAAAAAATGGCATATAGTATAAAACCATCATTTTTTATAAAGCTAATTATAGATTATCTCACGTACTTAGATCTCTTTAGTATCTAAGTCCTTAGATTTAAAAAAATTATATTGGAATCCTTATAGTTATCACTCTCATTTATCCTAATACTATTGGTTTTATTAATGGAAGTACGAAAATAATAGATAAAAATATAATTTTCAACATTCTAATTATGTTTTCAATGGTGGTGGACGATGACACCGTTATGAACTGTGGGTGATTGTTGTGGATACGGAAGGAGAGTGATAATAAGTAATGAGACAAAGGAAGAAGAGGATGAGGATGACGTAGATGTCGATGCTTTGTATTTGCATCGACGCCACTCAATAATTGTGTCGGCACCAACATAGTGCTAAGCGATGAAAGGCTGCTCAACATTTGCATTAGAATTAATGCAGATGTTGAGCGACTCTTTCGTCGCTTCGCATCTACGTCAACGTTGCTTGGCATCTGCATTAGTGTTGACGGAGATGCAGAGAAGAAAGGGTCGCTTAACATTTGCAAAGCAACGTTGCCCTTCCCTGCATTGTTGTTAGCATCAAAGAAGATGCAAAGTGGCGTTGCTCTACGTCTGTATCTGCATCGGTGTTAATGCATATATCGAGTGGTCCTTTCGTCGTTCTACATTTGCATTGGTGCTGACATAGTTGTCGAGCAATGTCAATACATACGTAGAGTGTGGCATTTGCATCGTCCTTTTTTCTCTTTTCTCTTTTCTCTTTGCCTCAACTTTTTTCATTGCTCTCCTTTCTCATCCATAACAGTCACTCGCGGCTCCCATTGATATCGTCATCCATCATCATCGAAAATATAATTATAATATTAAAATTATTTTTTTATTTATTATTTTTATATTTTCGATGATAAAATTAAAGATATTAGTGTAAATGAAGTAACTATATAAATTTTAATATAATTTTTTTAAATCTAAAAATCGATATGTTAAGTAGATTAGTACATGAGGTAATTAGTTTTTTTTTAATGTTAATTTTCTTTTGGAAGATCCAACGGTTGATATAACTCATTCTATCTCTCGCCCGCTCGCGTGCTCGCGTCTCTGCCCTCGGGAGCTTGCTTTCTCACCCTCCTATGGCTTCGCTGGCCCCTCCCCTCCACTCGCGCCCTTCTCTCTCCCCCTCTCTGCGCCTCAAGAAGAGCTCCGCCCCCCGCGTGTCCGCCACGCTCGTCGTCTCAAACGTGGTTAGTTCCCTTCTTCTGCCCTTCGTCTTACTCTTTCTTGGGACCGTAATCATCTTCGCCCCGCTGCACTGTTCTAATTCCTTTTGCCCCTTCATCCGGATGAAACCCTATGCTCTTTAGCCGGTTTCTTGAACTGCTTCGTCTGACGAAAGAAGCGGTTTTGTTGGTTGGATTGACGAATCTATGATGAATGGATTTAGTTGATAGTTGATGAAGGTATATGCACTTGAGCAAAAGAAGGCCCGGCACCTGAGTCAGCAGGACAATCATCAGTTGCTATGTAGCAGAATTGCTCGTATTGTTAAATTTTGTCAAAACTTTCTCCTTTGAGCTCTGTCTGTGACTAATGGAACACAATTTGGGATATCGAGATGTGATGTTGTTGTTCTTGTTGTTTAAACGTTTGATTCCGATGATCAAGTTGCTGATTAGGAACAAAACTAGGGCTTCATGGCTTGTTGTTGGCTAGCATGGTTTGTTAAAAATACCGATGCTTTTCTTACAAGATTCTAGACTGCATTAGGATATGCATCTTGTGAGGATAGATAGTGAATTGTGGCAGCTTCACACAGAGTAATTTATGATATATCCTATCATTTGTTCCTATCTGTGGCAAGTTGCCTTCTGATAGTAACTGAGGCAAAGTATGATCCTCTGCACAAATTATTATTCTCCTCGGAACCTATGCCTGAAACTGCCTTTGTTTACCTTGGCTATATGCAAGCATTATTATTAGGGTGGCACTGTGTTTTATTTGTTTTGATTAATTGAAATACTTAATTTGCCTCATGCTGTCTTTATGTTTGATTTTGTAGCATAATATTGATGTGGAAAATAGATTTTTTTTCCCAAACAAATGATGCTTAGCTTGTTTCGGTCTTATATGTTTTGGAGCTACACATATTTTCGCTACTTTAATACGCCTTTCTATTGGTTGCACTTCTAGTAGTCATTCAGACTTATGGAGGTTCTGTATTGTACGTATTGATAATCTCTTGTATGGAAAACTTACATAGAAACCTTTTTCTCAATCATCCCCTGTTGCTGCTGAGAAAGTTGTTCATTCTGTTTCCTTGTCTATATTTCACTATGTAAAATTGCTGATATACCATCTTAGTGAGGGCTATGTTATCATCAGTGAGTCTTTGTCACCAGTAGGTTGCGTCATGTAGGTAACTATTTCCTTTTAGAGTACTTTTCCCTACCATTAAGCAAAGCATTTTAAAAAAAATAGCTCTTCTTTTTACATGGTTGCAGATAGTTATATTGCTTGATGAATAGCCAAATAATTGACAGTAGCTTCTTGGTTATGTATGTTAATCGTGTACAAGCTACAGATCTATGAAATTGAGAAAGAGTGTGCTGCAGGTTGCTGCTGAAACAACCCTGAGTTGGTCCTCAAAAGAGAAACTCAATCTTTCAAGTAAATGGAATCAGAGCCCCCTCCAAGAAACTGATTGGGAAAACTTGGAGGTTGATTTGTATCACTGGACGAGGCCATTGCGGCCTGTGCAGGTATAAGATAATGTGTGCTCCAGAGCTAGTTGATGAATTGATATCTTGCACTGCAAATCCATTTAGTAATCGTTCACGGGAAGTTTATGTTGCAGCATTATCTAATAGTTGACGAGTGAATCTTGACCTTGAACTTTGCAGTGGTACCCTGGTCATATTGCTAAAACAGAAAAAGAACTAAAGGAGCAGCTGAAGTTAATGGATGTTGTCATAGAGGTTCGAGATGCTAGGATTCCCATGGCTACTAGTCATCCTCAGGTTATTTTTGTAATTTTTATACATGAACTACAAGCAAACTGCCAATGTTTAACCAATTGTGCTTTAAGTAACCAGATGGATTCCTGGCTTGGAACTCGGAAAAGGATTTTAGTTTTGAATAGAGAAGACATGATATCTGCTGCAGACAGAAATGCATGGGCGACATTCTTTGCAAGGCAGGGAATAAAAGTTGTTTTCTCTAATGGGCAGCTTGGAATGGTACACCCAAAGTCTTACATGCTATGGCTTTTATGGTCATCAGTGGTCACAAATTAGTTTTTTTTTCATATGCAGGGAACCATGAAACTTGGGAGACTTGCAAAGTCATTAGCTGTTAGTGTGAATACCAAACGTAGAGCAAAAGGACTACTCCCTCGTCCAGTAATGCATTTTCCAGTGTTTCTTGAGGATATTATCTTTTGTCATATTCCTTTTTTTTTCCTAATTTTGAGCAAGATGTTGGGTGCACCCACCAATGCTATATTCCAATAGAATGTGGGCTTATGCATGTTGTGACTGCTAATAGCAAGTAGTTTATTATCTTTATACATGTATATAACAGCTAACCAGAATGCATATGCACCCGAAAAACACACATACTGGTATACTTCAAGAATGAAACTGAATTGAGAAAAATCATGGTACTGTTGTATAGCACAAAGAAGGAAGAAAAGGCCCAAGGGCTTTTAAAGAGGATATCCTTACTTTCAGTCGAATTATTTCAGTAGTGAGCTTTTGAATTTTGTTGTTATTCCTCATTTCCTTTTATCAGTAACTCTGATCGAGAATCCAGTATTAGTGGAATCCTTCAAGATCATAAATGGTAGATAAATTTGGGATGTAGGGCTAAAAAGATTACAAGGAAGTGGAGAAAGGTGAATATCTACTGTCCTTTCCTAAGTGACCTAGGTGGATGGTCCCTATTCCACTATGTTTTCTTTGGTTTATGACTACCAAGAACGTGCTTGGTTATGAAGACGAGGAGGATTTTACTTTGAATGGTTTGAGTTGATCAAAGTGGATCCTTTTAGTTAGGGTTCATACATCACTTGTTATATGGCACAAAAAATTACCAAGGATTTTTTTTATATTCTTGAGCATTTGTTTCACAAGTGCTTCTCTTAGCATAAGGCATAACATACTATTTATTGGCTCAGAGTATCAAATGATTTTTTCATGTATACTTCTTTAAGTATAATCTGTGCTGTTCGATGATCGATGAGAATATAAGATCCTTATACTTCTGTGTAACTGTTGTAATGTGTTATGTTCTGGTTCATTGGACAACCCCATTGATGTGCTATGTTCTCCTTGCTGCATAAGCTTCTGACTGAGAATTCATGTTTCTTGTTGATCAATAATATCTATTTCTTGTACTTCCTATCAAGTAGTTTTTTTTATTCTATTAAAAAGCTAAATTGTTGTCATCTGTTTCTTGAGCTTCCCAATTCGTATTTGCTTGACCTTGAAAAACAGCAAATGCTTGAAGTTAGTTGTATGGAAGTTTAAGGTTCTCTTTGATTCCATAGAACCGTTCAATTTCATCTGAACAGTATCTTGTAGAAGATGATAAATGGATTATATATAGGTTCAGTTATTCTCAGGTTTTGTTTTATCCATGAAATAATTTATAATAACAAGTTTGAAATGTATGATATACCTTCAAAGTTGGGAACATTGCTTTGACTGCTATTTTGTCAATGTTTTTCTTGTTTTTGGTACAGGTTCGTGCTGGAATAGTTGGTTATCCCAATGTAGGCAAATCATCTCTAATAAACCGTTTGCTGAAGCGAAGGATGTGTCCAGCTGCTCCTAGACCTGGAGTTACAAGAGAACTGAAGTATATCCTCTTTATTAACGTATTGTTTTTAAAAAGGCTTCTCATAAGAGACACTGATAATCTACCCTAATATACAAAGTTATGTCTAGATAAACTCTGCAAATCCTTATGTTTGATCTCATTGGAATAGGAAAATCTTTTTGGGTTTCTGATGTTTCTACATGTCAATGTTTTTGGACAGATGGGTACGTTTTGGTAAAGATCTGGAGTTGTTGGACTCTCCTGGCATGTTGCCAATGAGAATTAGTGACCAGGCAGCTGCTATCAAGCTTGCAATATGTGATGACATTGGGGAGAGGTCATATGATGCTGCTGATGTAGCAGCCATTCTCGTGCAAATGTTGACAAGACTTCCTGAAGCAGGTTGGTTCTTTCTCCCACTGACTCGTGAACTCTCCAAAATAGTTAAAATATTTCCTCGTTCCCAGTTTCTTATAACATATCTATCCATATATCTCCTTCATGTGTATATGTATAAAAGGATGAACACAGGGCACACGGCTCTCACCAATATGAGTTTATGTAGCCTCACCCCTTTTAGGAAAGAGTTTGCTTATATGACTTGAATCTTGATCACTCTAGCCAGAGACCTTACTAATGTACCAAGGTTGGTCATCGTTTTGAGTATGTGTAGAGATAAGTACATGACAAAAAATACCTATAGCACGTGACATCCATTCCCTTTAGGTCACTATCTTCTCTGAGTTTTCATCATGGCATATGTGTTTGCGTTAATGCAAAAGGTTGAGGTTTTCCGAGATTTTTATCTTGTACATGAAAGATAGAAATCACAAATTCTGTGGTGGTAATGTTATTAAGCATGTGAGACTCTGAGCTCACATGGACTGAGAATCATTATCCTTGAAAACATTGCAGTCTTAGATAGTTTTTCTGTATTGCAAGGAGCTGTTCACTGTTGGGAGCCCCATGCTTGGACTCGGGTAATCTCCTGAGTGCTTATTTTGCTGGCTAGAAAAGTGCTGTCTCCATTTTTTTCTCGATAAATAGTTAATACCCCTTGACAACATTCTGTTAATGGTGATACCCTGTAACTTGTTAACGGTTAATAACCACTTGTGTGGGTCAGATATGCACAAGGATAATGGGATTCAACTGTTGATAGCCAAGTCTCCACTATTTACTAAACAGGTTTTTTGTGTATATTTCAGCCCACATACTAGACTTCTGTTTGTAAACAGTGAGTTCGTCCGACACTGTCCTATTTAAATGCATTTTGCACTTTACACTTTCATGCTCTTTACACTTTACACTTTACACTTTCATGCTCTTTACACTTTCATAAAAGTTTATAAGTTAAACAGTTAGGAGACCGTTTTCTATCTCATTTCCCCTCTCTGCTAATCAGAACATTATGCAACAGGTTCAGAAACTCTTCACAAACGCTACAGGATTGATTTACATGATCAGTGTGGTAAAACGTATGCTTCCTTCTTTCACAAATTCTACTTATACCTTGCTGCTGCCCCTGAATGTTAATTGGTCTTCTTGGCATCAATTGCTGCAGATTTCTTCAGAAGCTTGCTCTTCAAGTGTTCAATGGAGATGTTAACCAGGCAGCTTTCCGCATCTTGAGTGACTTCAGGAAGGGAAAGTTTGGTTGGGTTGCCTTAGAAAGACCTCCCAGGTGAAGCTGTTACTATTGAATATCTGTATATTCTTCAGCAGTACTTAGCCCTAGAAGAGATAAGCGAGAATAATATCCTGCAAGCAACTCCTTCTGAACTTGCCCCGACTATTGGAAAGAAGATGGAGAACCTAAGTCCTCACATGCAAAATTACATGGATAGGTATGTTGTAACTCCAGTGAATTAAACATTTATGGTCCTTAACAACGATTACTTGGTCCAAGTGATTTGTTAGATAATCTGGCTCGATGCTAATGTCGTAACCTGCATTGATTCTCTGATTTGTACATCATTTTAGACAATTCTACTTGTTTGAAATCCCTTGAACATAATAGAGCATAATTAGATTATTTACACCCTCTCTCCTCATGTGGCAATTTTACATATGGCTGTCAGACAAAAGTCTTAATCATGTATGCATTGCAGGATCAAGATGAACCTCTTTTTGAAAGGTTTACCGAGTTTGTTTTGGTTGCAAAGGTAGAGCTTGATACAAAATTATGTGCAATCCTACTTTATTTTCTATCTTTTTTCAAAAGAAAAATAAGTCAGTGATAGACTCTGCATGCACAAAATCTGAAAGATTCTTAGTTAAAGATCTTAAGGACTATCACTACATTTAAAATCCTCAACTTTTAACTAGTGCCATCCAATTCCTGGCCTCTTTTAGGTTTGAGCCAAGGCCATAGAAATGGTGGTGGAGAGCCTAGTGACTTCTCCAACCTCCATTTTTGTTGCCCCCACAAGGAGGATCAGAGGAACCAATCATCTGCCCTGCACTTGGTTTAGAAAACTCCATTTGCTGCTGTGTCAAGCTTCAGTTGTAGATGAGGTGGTTCATCAGAGGATTATAAATGCTTTGAGCTGGGCAAGAAGAAAGCTACCTTGTCATTGTTCCATTCTTGGTTTCACAGAAATCCTTTCCCCACATGCCAAGTTGCAAACAAGCAGATCACAGGCTGCTATCAATTACTGTTTAATGAACTACCTATTGTGGATGTGTTTGGATATAGTGTAATGGTCTCCCCTCCTCTCTCTTCTTAGTTCCTTCTCCAGTCTGGAGTAGTTAAGCTGCACCTTTCCTTGCCCCTTCAAGTTTTCAAGTGGGATTTAAGATTATTTAAGCAAGCATGTTTTGTAAGAATCTTAAACATTCTGCTTCAATATGAATCCTATGTCCAATCTTTTAAGTTACCTGTGCAGGCATTCTTCCAAGCTGAGATATGACAGAACACAGAGAAAAGAAGAAGTTCAAAAAAAAAAAAAAAAAAAAGTTAAAAAAAAAAAAAAAAAAAGGTTACATAAATTTTCAAATAAAACTCTGTAAGCTGATCTGCATCTAAAACCCATAAGTTGGATCTGATGCACCTTCTCTCCCTGTATCAGTCTTCTTGATATTTGTCAGAGTCTGAAACAATTAATTGTCAGGGATGTCATTTTCAGAACTCTGCCATATCATGTGGTACATGCATTCAAAAGGACCACATGGAATGCAACCAGTGAATCCTTGGTTTGGTGAGAGCCATGAGCTTTTTATTTGGTTTAGTCCTTAATTTAATGTGGTATGTGCATTGCTTTCACTCCCAATGGACAGCATTCCACATTATCCACTGAATCTGCAGCTCAAGATCACTGCCAACAGCCAAGCATTTGATAGATATATCATCACAATCATCTGATCCCAATTCCCAACCAACCAATACTTAAATCCATTGCAGTTGAAGCAGACAGCTCTTAGTGGCTCAGAAGGCATGTGCTTCAGCTCTCCAATGGAATATTGTCCCCCCCACCCAACCATTATTGCATTGCTTTCAGAGTCTGTGGAGAACTGCACACTTCAACCAGAAATGTAACAGTCAAGACTGATTCCAACTTGTCCCAGAGCTACTGCAAAATGGCATGGCCAAGGAAGACTTGAACACCATTCTCTTGCCTAACCTAATTAAAAGTGTGGTGAAAGGACAGCAAGAATAGTGGAGATAAAGGTGTTGTAAAAGTTAGGGCTACCTACTTTGGTCAAATGGACATGGCAGTGAGTGGATGAAGTCAATGCCCTCATATATATATATATATACACACACACACATAGAATACCCTCCTCCTTTCACTTGTTAATCCATGCCCACCTCCACCACAAGTGCTTCTTCCCTCGACCACTCATCATGGGCAGGTCTCCTTGTTGTGAGAAGGCACACACCAACAGAGGAGCTTGGACCAAGGAAGAAGACCAATTGCTGATCGCCTACATCAAAGCCCATGGCGAAGGCTGCTGGAGATCTCTCCCCAGAGCTGCAGGTCTCTGTGGTTCATGTCACGGGCATTTTGATCACTTCGTGCTCACGCTTCTATCTCACTCGAACTGCGTTCCTGATGTAGGCCTTCTAAGGTGCGGCAAGAGTTGCCGGCTTCGGTGGATCAATTACCTCCGTCCCGACCTCAAGCGAGGCAACTTCACGGAGGAGGAGGATGAGCTCATCATCAAGCTCCATGGCTTGCTCGGAAACAAGTAATGTCTCGGTAGACTCGTGCTTGATGCTCCTGCTCACCGAGTTACTGCCTACTTCTCTTCTGACGCCGATGCTTTGTACGTGTAAGATGGTCTGTCATCGCCGGGCAGTTGCCGGGAAGGACCGACAACGAGATCAAGAACTACTGGAACACCCACATCAAGCGCAAGCTCGTCGGCCGCGGCATCGACCCGCAGACTCACCTCCCGGTGTACGGCGGTGCCGCCACGCCAGGGAAAGCCTTGAAGCCGCCATCGAGTGCTGCCTCGCCGGCGGAGAGGGAGAGGTGCCCCGACCTCAACCTCGACCTCTCGATGAGCCTTTCTTTCTCTTCTCCGACGCCGTCGGAGGTGTTTGCAGCGGCTGATCCAGCAGCAGATGCCACAAGCAGTCCTACACCAGCAGTCCCACCTCGTCACGCTCACGCTATTTGTTTGTGTTACCACCTGGGTCTCCAAAGCAGCGAAACTTGCAGCTGTCAAGAAAACCCTAGCCATCATGTTCTTAGATACTACAGACCCTTGGAAGAAGGGCAACACACACATTAACTGTAATGGATTCCGCCACTGGATTAAGACGATGCAGAATGTAAGACTACTACTTGTCAGCTTCACTCATCCATGTTTAACTCGATGATAAGTGTTGGCACTACTGTTCCAGCATCTGAAGTGTGATGGGAAGCTTTTGTCATGGTTGGAGAGCATGTGAGGTGTTTCAGGTAGGTAGCCAAACATCCAGTAAAGAATGAAGGACAGAGAGACAAATGAAAAGGTGTAGAGTTTGGTAAGAGATCGAAACTTGCTCCAGCTAGAAGGCTGTTCAGATTGTGTCTTGTGCTGAGTGCAGCATTTGTTGTTGGACTGATACAAATGTCTTCTCTCCTTCCTTTCTTTATTTTTCCAAGCAAACTGCTCATGAGTGTCAGAATCTTACTGTGCACTATATGAAGGAATGAACAAGAAAAAAAAAAAAGTTAAAGAAACAGTTCTTATAGCATAGTTCAGAGATTATTATTTGTAATTTTTTTATTATTTATAATATCATATTCTTAAGTTATTCCTCTATAAATTAACATATATACTCATGATTTATAACTTAATTTTAACAATATTTTTTCACTCTTAACTTACAATCTCTTTTTCTTCTCCTCTCCCTCTTTTTAATTGTCGAAGATAGATGATGAAATTAAATAAATTGATGATCTAAAAATAGTATTTAATGCCTGTTATAATGATTTAATATTTTTAAGATTATATACCTATGATAGTAAAAAAGATACCATCTTCCTACATTAACCTAGAAGATATTATGTTCTAAACCCTTTTAAACTACTTAGTAGAGTATGTGAATAGTGGGGAGAGTCAACGGTGAATAGTAAATGAGAGAGATTGTGAATAGTAAAATATTATTTTATTAATTTTTTAAGGGATTATGAATGATAAGAAGGTGGATCTAAATAGTAAACTCCTTCAATTAATTAAGGATAAATTCATTAAAAAGTCTCAAAATTTTATTTTGTTTTCATATAGCATCCCTTTTGCATACTTTATTTTCTAAAAGATAAGATTATTCTTGTATGTTGTGATCACCTTTGCTTTGATGTCATGTCGTGACCACCTCGACCGCATTGTGAGGCCTTTGCTTGCTCTCAGCCTTGGTGCGCTCTCCATCAAGCACCCAAGCATCAATTCTCGCTCTCTCCATCGTCACTCGCTCGTTGTCTACTGTTTTCACCCCTCATAGAGCATAGTAGCTCGAAAGGAGTTAAAGATGATGAGAACAACAACCTACCTACCCTCCATGTCACTTGAGTGAGCAAAGTATGGCTCATCGTTGTTGGTCAACTAAGTGATGTGGCAAGCGATGCTAACAAGGACATGATGGAGATGGTTGGCAAAGCAATGAGGTGACGGCTCAGATCGACTCAATAACAATGGTAGACAAGGGTGAGATCATACACGAGGGTTTTAGCAGCGAATGCGACGAAAGGGGTGTTCATAAGAAGCAAAGGCGGTAGGGCCTCACAGGGCGAAGACAACCACGATGGAGCAGAGACCAAGGGTAAAATGGTAAAGATAATAAGGAATGTGAATTCTGCGATAATAAAGCAAAAACAAAGTTTTTCTACCAGAAATAAGAAAAAAAACTTGAAACTTTTTTTTTTTGTCAAAGAATTTGCCCATTAATTAAGCAAGAATCACTGAAAAATTGGAAGGCTGGATAGAGTTGTGTTCCTTTCAGAATCTATAACAGATGCTGGGTCCAGATGGAAGGGAAAGTGTTGGTGGTGCTCATGGTGTTTAACCCAGTGGTTGACATTTTATTTTAAGCAAACAGAAGGCTTTGTTCAGTGGAATGCATTATTCTTCCTCCTGTGAATTGATAGGTTACCAGCAACCTGGTTTGATGAGAGATATCCTCTGGTTTTACTGGTAAATCCTCTTCCTTCTTCTTCTTCTTCTGTTTTCCTTTTTCTGTGGACCAGTGAAGCTTGAGAAAGCTTGATTGATGATCGTCTCTTTTGCTGCATAGATTCCGTAGCCAACAGAAGTAATCAGAGACACTCGCATTGGCTTTTCAACATGACGTGCCATTTCCCATCAACCATTCAATGTGCATGGGAGGGTGGTGGCACTCCGAGTCCCATCTCCTTGTCCACTCGACATGCATTGTATTGCTCACAGGACTGGAATCTTTCGAAGATAGCTTGAGAGTTGGTTGGTGGTTTGTTCGAGTTTGGCAGCCAGATGACGACACAAAGCACGGCCAACAGTTGGACTTGTTTTCTACTTCCCTCTTCTCTCTCAACGTGAACCTCGGGTTGTGCTTCCGAGTCATTCACTCCTCCATGCAAGAAAACGGAGTGGGGTCAGATTCTAGAGAGCTTTTCATCATTGAGAGACGGTGACTCACACAGCCTTGGTGGCTCGGCCATCTTCCTGTACCAACCAGCTTGTTCTTCAATATTGTGTACCACACATTCTGTCATCCTCTGTCCTGTTGTCCTCCACCGAGTGAAGCTTTAGAGAAGTTGCCAAAGTGTTGGACCGAGGGAGTTAGGTACACCAAAGAGAACAGGAGAATTAGGTGGGTTTGGTGAGCGCAAGCTGTTTGTCAGAATGTAAATGACAAACATTTGGTAATTGGCTCAAGATCACAGTGCACATCTCTTAGTCCGACATTAATAGTCCTATTATTAATTTGAGCTTAAATATTTTTGAATGAATAATTCAAATTCAACAAAGTCAAAAATTAGTTATCCCATCGATTTGAGTCGGAACATAGTATTAAGATATAGTGAGAGACTCAGGTAGAAAATGACTGAGAATGTTAAGACTTAAAAGAAAAGAAAATTGTTACACATTGATTTGATTCTCTATAAGTAAACTAAAACTTAAATTTGTTTATATTTTTAAGTTTGATAAGGTCATTTAGTCCTATATTGGTTGAGAAGTATGAGAACTAAGGGCTCATAAGTCCGTCAGATATCCCTTACCCTCAAAGACATTTTTTTGAAGTTTACATGCTCCGAAAGGATAAAATCGTACGGATACGCTCATTTCTCATGAGCTTACCCACCAATGATCAATCAACCAAATGATCCCTTATCAAAGTGAATGGTGTATCCTAACACAATCTCATCAACATCCATCTCCTTTCCTTTATGCCATATTTTCTAGCCTCATGGAAACTAAGATTGAAAAGAAAAAAAAAAAAAAGTCTATTCATGCATCCTTTTTCTTCTTTGTTTCCAATTTCGTGTGTTGAAATACGATTTCTTTTTCATTTTTTTCCTCAAGGATCACATGATTCACAGAGGACAATCAGAGCCCACCATGGGATTCATATGATTTACATAAGAAAATTTGACAAAATAGTAAGCATGACTGATGACTACTACTATTGGATTCATATGATTCACATGCAGACTAGTGCAGATTCATTTAATCCGACGTAAGTTGCTATTGGACTGGATTCAGAGTCAAATCTTGTATTAAATATAGTGAGAAGTTCGAATAGCTAAGATTTGACTTTGGATTATCGATCTTACGACGACGTAAAAGACTTGGATCCCTAACTAAATGCCATTATGACATGAATCCCGGTAAGACACTGCCTAGTGATGATTACGATGAACTCAGGAACACAACATCCGACCGGAGAGAGTAATGAGAGGAAACGAGGACAGTAAGCGATCGATATCATGCGACTTCCGTCTTCGCCACCACCAACGTTTAGCCGGTGAGCTCCTCCTCCTCCTCCTTGTGAGTCTCGATAACGAGGTCGGACTTGGGGTAGGCAGCGCAGGTGAGCACGTAGCCTGCGGTGATCTGGTCGTCGTCGAGGAAGCTGGCGTCCGACTGGTCCAACTGCCCTTGGACGATCTTGCCGGGGCGGCTAGAGTACGGCAGGCTGATGCCCTCCTCCTCCGCCTGGTCCAGGATGTACATGTCGCCGGGGCACACGATGTTGAACTCACCTTCGGGGGTGATCAGCTTGACGTTGTACGTGGCCATGGCACGGACCCACCGAACAGCGACCGCCCGGCCTTCTGCAGGGCGGAGAACCCGACGCTCCCATTCCCGTGGCTCCGGGGAGGGCGGCGGTGGCCGCGGCTGCCGCCATGGAGACGGGAGTGGAGAGAGGAGATGGCCTCGGGAGGGCAGCTGAGTCAGTATTGTAGAGCGGGAGGGAGTGTGGCTGGTAGATCTTGTCCTGGCACGTGGCGGTATGTCAATGGATGGCATATCACTTTAGGGTGAGCTGTGTAATCCTGTTGGCAATTCAGTAGCCAATCAAAAGTTTGGGATGATGGAATGCAGTCAACCAAACTTTTCAAACTCGTAATAATATTCCAAATTCGGCTTATGTGGCCACATAGGAATATGTGATCGTTTAACCTCCCAAAATAAGATTAAAATAAGGTTATCGACGTAAAATATATCGGTGTCAACTAATTTAACTAATAAAGATTTTGATAATTTATCGAAAGATTTTGAATATCACATTTACTATTTATCATTTTGAAAAAAAACTTATCTACATATATAGTCGTTGAGCTTGTAATGGTATGATGTTCGATGAGTTAGTTAGTTTAATAATATATATTCAGGTTTTATTTTTATTAATTGAAGGTTGAATCGAGTAAATTTGTTTTGGAGGCAAACATTTATTTCATATCTTAAAATTGGGTGTAACAAGCCCATTAGCAGTTGGAATGCACTCTTAGTTTTGTTAGTTTAAGATAAAAAAGATTTATCATCTATTTTAGAAAATTAAATCCTTTAGCAAGAGAATATTTTCCTTAAATATCAACATGGCGGTGGTAATATCATTTGCCTTCCTCCTGTTGTGATTTAGGATTAAGGTTTCTTCTTCACAAAGCATAATATATTTCTTGTGAACTCAATAATTGTCATTTATATAAAAAATAGTTAGATGTGCTATGGATGCGTTCATCCCATATGGATGCATTATGTATAAGTAATGCTCTTGTTTGGTTAAGCGCATCTAGCACTTTTGTCATGTCCTTAGTTAAAATTACGTGACACCCAAGCAATACTCATTTGTAAGAGTTAGTTTATCCCTTAATCTCATGTAGTCTATGAAAGACATGCGCAACGAAGAAAAAGTTCAAAAGGCAAACATACGGTAATATGTCATCATCATACACAAAAATGATAAGATAATCGAAATAACCAACAACGTGCACAAAAAAGTCTCAAAAGTGGGTCAAACGAGTGCATATAAAGGGTGTTCCGAAGGTAGATGGAGACTCAATATTCACTTAGTACTTTGCGAATACAAAGTGAGCATACGAAAACATTATATCACCCCTCATATATACCAAGGCCTAATCTGCCCTTGTGCCACTCATGAGTTCTAAGGTGTTGAGACAATTGAAGTTTCAAACTGTAAGACTATTAATAAAAAATTAGCTCATGGCGTATAAGAACATGGTTGCTTTGGGCCATTTTCCCCTTCATATGGTGTCACACAATTGAAAATATTTTTAAGTTTTACATGATGAAAATACCAAATAAAAATATTGATAATAAACAAAAATAAGGTTGATGGTAGTGTTTTTAGCCCTATACATATTGCCTACAAGAACACTCCAAAATACAAAGAATAATGAAAAACAAGAATCGAAAATCATCATGGACAAGTGTCAAACATCTTATTTGTATTGTTCTATAGCATTCTTCCCCATTTATTCTTTTGATGTCGTCATCAAAGTTTTCTTATATGTTAAAAATTAATCATCTTGAGCTTATTGTGCTTCTCAACTTTTGTTGAGTTATCAACTTCGATCCGTCTACTTTGTTGTGACTCACAACTGAGTTATTCAACTAGGAAAGTTGGCGGAGTTGGAATATTTCTCGTTGAGTGTTTTGGATCTATTAGTTGACAAAAGAAAGTCTTCATGCTTGCGTTTAAGCCCCTTGGAGGTATCCCCCTACAAAAGCTTGATTGTTGTTGGTTGGAGCTTCATATCTTCTGATATTCATAGTCTTAGTATGATGTTTTCTCGACTTAGTTATTCTTGGATAGTCGAGTCTCTCCTGAATTTGAGGTCATTAAAATACTTGTCTCTACCGACTAGTTGCTTTTGCACATTTAGTGACTTAGGAAGTATTTTCTTACTAACCTTCCACTAATCAAATTGAAACTTTTCGATGTGGTCACCATCATCTGCTTGTTGTATGGTCCCTGTCAACTTTAATTCTTTGGCTACTTGCTTGGTATTGCTCGTCATGTCTTGCCCCTCGAAAGCACCGATATACTTATAAGAGAAGATAAGCTCTTGAATAATCTATCATCCAGTATCTTGTTTGATAGGTCTCATAGATTCTCTTGTTTCATAAATGATGCCCAATATGGATAGTTGACTGGATTTTTGACTCCTTCATTAAGTTTAAATTGCCATTCCATCTTGCACCCTTATGGAAAGGGCTTTGGTAACTAATTTGCTTGTGCACTGGCATATTCTATAAGAGTGTCCCTCTCTACATACCCTTGCCTTCGCAGAGGCCTTCTAACTCTAATTTCATTATTGTGGGATGAGTTGATGTCCCCCACATTAATTCTTTCATCATATAGTAGGGTATATATATATATATATATATATATATATGTGTGTGTGTGTGTCTTTTGATGCTATTCTCAAAAGTGCCACAATGTATGAAGAGCCACCGTCCATAAGCATAAGAAAAAGAGAGTTCAAGAATAGCATGATTACTACTTTTACCTTATATAGAAACTCCACACGAACAATGATTGTCCAAGCAAAGTGTCATAAAGTTGGTGCTCCTACTCAAATCTCCAATTTGGATGTCAATTCCTTTCACAAATCAAGCTATGCCTTTGAATTGACTATTTTCATGAAACCTAGATTCTTTGTCATCTAAGTTGCTTTATTTCTCAGTCGACTATAAAGTTATGTGTGGCTCATGTGTCCACCAATTCGCAAGTTGTCTTCCCATTCATCTTCATGCCCACAAACATCAACAGGTTGTCATGTGCCTTTACCTCTTTCGCCATTGCCTTATATTGCTCTTCGGTTAACTTCACAGTACATTCAGTAATTGCACTGCCCTATTATGAGATTCTTGTGGTGATTCTTCAGTACTACTTGATTTCCACAAACTTGAAGTTGAAGAGTAAGTCTTCTCTTTTGGCCTCTACTTAGGCTTTCACTTGGACTTACCTCATAATGCATTAGCAAACACACAATTCTCATGGGAAGTCTTAAAAGATGATTCATCGCTACTTGAACATGACCTGCTTGAGCTAGAAGATTTTGCCTTAACTCTATCCGTCTCTTCTAGTTCGTTAGAAGCTATAAGAGTATTGAGCACCTCCTTTTATTGTGGGAAATTCCATCATTCGATACTTCCACCTTACAAAAGATATTTGTCAAGCTTTACGATGTTTCCTGTGGATCCATATCTTATTAGAGTACCTTTCTTCTTTGAGCCCTTCCAACTAGAAGCTTTCAAAGATCCCTTCTCCGATGAGTACTTCTTTTTCTATCATCTTTGAATAGAAATCTATGAGCTATTCTAGTTTAGCAATTGTGCCTATTAGCTCACATACATTCCAATGATGTAATTTTTGTTGAGTCCATGGTTTTAGATCATCGAAGAAGCAGAAAAATTTATCTTTCTTAGATATGTCTTAGATGTCTAGAATTTGCGTAGAAAACTACTTCACATAATCTCATATTGTAGAGGTATGGCGAAGTTGTCGCAACTTCCGTCGATTAATGAATTATATCTTCTCTAGCATGAACTAAGTTCATAATTTTCTCTTTAATGCATTCCAACTGCTAATGTTATAATGACCTTGCTGCATTTCTTCCCATCATGTACGTCATAATAGTTTTGCATCATCGACTAGATACATCATCACTAACAATACCTCGGAATCTTTTGATTTGGGTTGGGTCGCTCTCAAGTGTTATTTCATATCGAAGAGAAAGTATTCTAACTTCTTGGCATCCCGAGCACCCTTGAATTTTTATAATTTGGGAGCCTTTACTCTTGACGAGAGATGGCCATGGGACATTTCTCCGCTCACATGCATAGCTTGTATGAGTATCGATACATGAGCTATCAAGTCGCTTACTTGCTGTTGTAATTATTACACAGATTCTCTTATGTCATTCATCAACCTTTCGACTATGATCTCTAACTAATCTAATCAGGATTTCAACCCTCATTGAACATAAAGCAAACACACTAAAGATGTTACAACACCTCTCATACATATACCCAAGATCTCATATATATCGGTGCCTCCCAAGGGGTTCCAATGTGGTGAGACAACTGACATTTACACCACAAGGTCATTAGCTAGAAATCAGCTTATAGCACATGAGAATGGAGTTGTTCTATTCTATTTTTCCTTTCATGGTCATGAATGAGTATGTACACAATGTGTTCAATATAATATATCTATGTGTCCATGTCTTTTGATTTTGTACATACTTTACCCTGCATAAATAGGGCTTACATTAGGCTTAGTAACCCTATTTTGGTTGGCTTTTATGATTATTTCAATTATATACACACAAGTTATGTGCGGTCATCATGAAGCGACAAAACTATCCGATCATCCAAGCAATCATTTTGGGTATTTTTTGGCTTTATAGAGTGGCGTGAAGTATCAGTTTCTAAAGCTACCCGGGTGGCACATAGTTAGATAGGCTTTTGGAGTAATGTTTATGGCTGATTTATTATTTTATTTTATGGTAATGTTACGTGGCCATTTGTGGGGACTTTTGGCTATAGCGAGCCTTCTTGAACCCTTTGTCGCACGACCGTTTAGAGTTTGTGAAATCTATAATTATAATTTATATTATTTATTAAGTATTTGCTGAAATATTTACCTGTGAGAATTTGAGTATAATGCTTCTTCTAACTTGTCTTCTCCTTGGCAGGTTCTTAGGGGACCCTAAGAAGTTACGGGAAAGTTGATCTTTTATAAACGGACATGCAAGAGTGCTACATGACTTAAACAAATCCAACTAAGCCCGTGAAAATGCGACATTGTACAATTGAAAATATTTTTAAGTTTTATATAATGAAAATAAAAAAATAACAATAAACAAAAATAGGATTGACGATAGCATTTTCTATCTCGTATATGCTACCTACAAGAGAACACTCATGAAGAATAACAAGAAAGAATTAAAAATTGTTATAGACAAGCATTAAAAACCTTGTTTACGTTTACTTCTGGACTCTTTGATGCTTTTGTCTTGGGTGGATGTATCGTGTACAAGAGATGTTTTGCACGATTAAGTCACCTTGGATACTTTGATGCCTATACCTTAAGCAAATATATCATGCATAAAGAGATACTTTATCGATTATGACACATCGAGAACTTTAATACTTTTTTTTGTCAAAAGTGAATGTATCATATATATAAGAGAACACTTCATATATTTTTTATTAAATGCTTTAATTGTATTTGACACTTTTAGAATTTTCTTTTTTATCGTGGGCAAGCACATCATATTCAAAGAATCATTTTGACCATAAAAGATATTTTATTTTATTTATTTTATCCTAGGTGAATGCATTACGCTTTAACTGCTTTAGATACTTTTATGTCCTTAGTAGTCACATCAAACATAAAGAAATATCATGATTCTTTTTTACTTGGAGCAAATGAAAGGAATATTTGAGCATATTAGATGTGCTAAACTCGGGCATACCAAGATCGAGATCAAGTACCCTAGACTCGAAGGTCAAAGTGTTGACTCTGAGTTGATCATGCCTATTGAGCCTTCTTGGTCAAGCATGCAAATGGGTTACAACTTGGTGCAAGAAAATAAATAGATTTACTAATCAAACCGAGCTTCGAAACTTAATTTCAAGAAAACATCATCAAGGAAGGTTCCTTCAAATTTAATCCCACTATCCTACCTCAACTATGGTTTATCTGTCATATCACGAGAGACTTCAATTATAATTAAACTAAAAGCATAGTTGCATGACGTATAGGCAAACTAAGGCCATTAAATGCTAGTAACTCCTTGTTGATCATTAGGTCCTAACTTTTGAGTCCATCTCTAGATTGGCCTTTGCTCTAAGTAAATATTATACTATAGTTATCGAAGATATATAATGCTAGAAGAAGATTGTAGAAAAATTGATGTAGGGCTGACTCATTATGGATGGAAAGAAGGAAGGAGTTGATGTCCCTCCTACTCTCGATGGATCAAGAAGAAGAGAGGTTTTGGCATTGGTGTAGAGAATCCATGAAATGATACATCAAATTCCGTTCAAGCTTTGAATTAGTAGATGCTATTTTGATTAGTATTGCACATTTTATATAGATACTCCATCGTAAAAGAATCAATAGATAAGAAATTTGAACCATATTTTTCTCGAAACTAACTAAAATAGAAAAAAATATGTCGACTTACGACATACTTCAAAAGAAGAAAGAAGGATACTATGATATTTTCTTTTATTACCGATCATTTCGTATCCGTTTTAACATATTAGAAATTTATGATTAGGATTTACGTTATTGATTCGAAACTTTTTATGATAAAAAAATAAAAAAATGACAAACTAAGACGATGATAATAAAACGGTGTATACAAGAAGAAAAGTTCTAATGAAAAGCTTTGGAGGGAAATATATCAAATTAAAAAGACTCATAGAATGATATATTAAAACGCAAAAAAAAAAAAAAGACTCATAGAGGCAAAAATAAGTTTTGCACAATTTGGACAAAAAAAATGTTCATTCTCAATTGTAAAAAATCATAGGAAAAAAAAACATCAAACAATATCCTTGGAACAATCCAAAAGCAAAAAAGAGAAAAAAAAAAAGAAACATAAATCAGTATCAACAAACTTAAGAAAGAGAAAGATGACTTAATGACCTTCTCTTTATTACCTTAATCAACATGATCAGCTAAACTGTGGTAGAAGCAAGTTGATGTTGTGGAAGTCTGACCATATCTTATTTGTTTTACCATACCATAAATTTATGATTAAGATTTAGATGTTAATTAATTATTTTTTATGATGATGATGATGATAATAATAATGCATGGAATAAATTGAACATGGGCCTGTCTTCATTAATTATAATAATTAGTGTGCTTGTGTGTGTCACTGTGTCAACCATTAGTTTTCCTCATGTCCAAGAAATGAAACACATGAAGTTAGCTGGGAAAAGTTGCATTTATTGAGCCCATAGCCAACCTATCAATGAAAACATCATAATAATGTATCATTTATCTAATTAAATTATTTAATAATAATAATTTAATATTCGATCTCTATAATTATCGATATTATTAATATTCTCGATCGATTGAGACTCCTGATACATCATTTAGTAGTATGGATCCAAATGAAAATTATTTTTCAGAAGAATATTTTTTTGATCATCCATAATCCATAAAATTATAAATAAATAAATAAGAGTCTTTTTATATTTAATTAAAAAAACTTTACCTTATATATTTATTAATTTTACCATACCCTCTCTTGATATAAGTTTTGAGAGATATATTTGAAGGGGCATTTATCTCTAATTCATCTTTGATGTTTGGTTCTCATCAACTAGAAATGAATTAGGTTGACTTAACTTCATGACGTGAGATCGACGATCAATTCGGATACCAACAACTCTCATTAATTCATATCTCATCTTTGATTAGGTCGACTCGACTCGGTGACATGAGATCGGTGGTTAATTTGGATCCAACAATTCGCATTTAATTTATGTTCCATTTTGATTGCAAAATTGAACTCGGTTTTTTTTTTAATATTTAATTCAAAAAACTTTATCTCAAACCTTTACTAATTTAAATATCACAATAATCGAAGACTCTCTTTGCATAAGTTTTGAGAGATGTGCTCGAAGGAGTATGAATTCATTTTGGATGTTTGATTCTTAGACATGATAAATTCTAAAAAATGAATTAGATCGGCTCAACTTTGTGACGTGAGATCGACGATCAATTCTGATGAGGGTAATAATAATGATGGGACATGAACTGACGTTAGCTGCTCCCAGGTGACAACTCCTGGGCCACGCATACCGAGAAGCTATGGGGGCTGCCCACCTCGGTCTGATCTGACAGCGCTTGGCCGAAGCAAACGCCGATCGAGGCACGTCGCCATCCTACATAAACAAAGTCCTTCATGCAACGCCAATGCCGGTGTCAGACGTTACCAGAAGTACGACCTTGCTCCCTACAAGCGGGCACATCAAGCAACGGTAACTTTCCCTATAAAAACCCTCGCGCTCGGAGGAAAAAGGGGGAAAAACACTCGATCAAATAAGAAAAACCACCTCAGACCATCTTCTGACTTGATCGTCGGAGGAATAATTAACATAAAACTATTTTTGGATCAAATTAAAAATCATTTTCGATATCGACCATCCAACTACTCGAATAATACGATGATGGTTAAACGACACTTTCAAATCCACAACCAAATCATGAGATTATTAGTACTACTAACAATGAGATATATATATATATTGAAAACTCATTTATGTTAGAAAAAGGAAATCATCGTTTGATCGATAATTTTTTTTATAAAAGCAATTAGAAAAAAGGATAGACGATTTCGCTGACTCATTTGTTCAATAAAAAAAATAAAGGAATTAGATTTTATAATCATAATAATTTTATTTAAAACTATTAATATCATTTAATTAAGTAAATTTAACCTATATATTTATATTTTAATAACGGCCATAGAGAGTCATTACCAATGAAAAAAAAATAATAAATTCTTTTCTGGTTGAAAACTTAGGCAACCAAACTGTCATTTATTACATTGTTTTAGTTCATGGACCAATTACACTATTTACCAAAACTATTTTAATTAGAGTTCAATTACTTTAAATCCCATCCGTCTTAATTATTAAATTTATCATATATTTTTAGGTCCCACAAAATGGTAGAGGATTATTTTGATATATTTCATGGTAAAGATAAATCCATGTTTTTTTCTCTTAATATTTTTAGGCCTATATTTTTTAAAAAATAATATTTTTTCTATTTATTTACTATAAAAATAATAATTAGTTAAATCTAATAAAATTGAGGATAAATTTAAAAAAATCTAATTTTGAAAAATCTTCATAGAGTGTCATATTTCCAAATATTCTCTTAGAGCATTCATTTTTTCGTAAAAGATGATTTTACCCTTATGTCTTTACCACTGATCACCGATGCCTCTATGCGTGAACCCTCTGGTTGCCTCCGTACACAACCCTTCTACCTGCCCTTATTTGACCCTAGCTACCTCCATCTTCACCTTTGATAGCCTTAGCACATAGGGT
Organism: Musa itinerans; assembly: GCA_001649415.1. Taxonomy (NCBI): domain Eukaryota; kingdom Viridiplantae; phylum Streptophyta; class Magnoliopsida; order Zingiberales; family Musaceae; genus Musa; species Musa itinerans. The sequence continues at coordinate 132,276 of LVTN01000101.1, read as the reverse complement.
CCCCACCTTTTACTTGTCATCTCCATTATCCCTATTGTTGTTCTTAGCAAAGAGGATCATGTGCAAAGACGATGATGATAGTTAAGGAAGAAAGCTTTGACGCCCTATTCGTGAGTGCCGTAATCATAATGGACTAAGACTATAGCCTATAATTGAAGAGGGAAAGGATGTAAGGATAATAATATAAAACAAAGACAAAAGTGAACACGACAAATGAGGAGAACCTAAAGAGGGGCTAAGGGTGGAGTTGACGGTCGATGCAATAGAGAAAAGGATAAAATTAATTTTTTAACAAAAAAAAAAGTGTTACCTAAGAATTTTTGAAAATGAGGATACTTCACAAGAATATCTAGAGACTTCTATGAGTATTTATCCCAAGTTAAATAATTAAATTTATTATAATCTTAAATATTTTATACATTAGTTTACATGAGGGTTTAAATGGTTTTGATGGAAATCAGAAAGGTTTTTGATATATTTAAACAAAAGGTTGACAAGAAATTTTTTTTTTCACTTAGTCTATATATATATATATACATATATATTAAATCTTATAGTATTTAGATTCATCCATAGTGAAAGAATGATGATAAAAATATATATATACATAAAAATTAAATCTTATAGTATTTAGATTCATCCATAGAAAGAATGATGATAAAAAAGGATGAATTACAACATTTCCCGTTACTAAACTAGAGTTATTATCGTTAATTCATCCAAAGATATTATAATCAATTCGGTGAATAAATCAGTATACTCGATGTGGCTTAATACCTAGTCGGTTCTCTTATAATTATTTTTTCTCTTTTTGATGGAGGGTCTTTTGCAAAGATAACGATAATATACGGATATTACAAATTATATATATACTATTAATATCATTTAATTAAGTAAATTTAACCTATATATTTATATTTTAATAACGGCCATAGAGAGTCATTACCATTTTCAAATGCGAAATATACTCTCCTGTGAAAAAAAAATAATAAATTCTTTTCTGGTTGAAAACTTAGGCAACCAAACTGTCATTTATTACATTGTTTTAGTTCATGGACCAATTACACTATTTACCAAAACTACTTTAATTAGAGTTCAATTACTTTAAATCCCATCCATCTTAATTATTAAATTTATCATATATTTTTAGGTCCCACAAAATGGTAGAGGATTATTTTGATATATTTCATGGTAAAGATAAATCCATGTTTTTTTCCCTTAATATTTTTATGCCTATATTTTTTTAAATAATATTATAATATTTTTCTATTTATTTACTATAAAAATAATAATTAGTTAAATCTAATAAAATTGAGGATAAATTTAAAAAAATCTAATTTTGAAAAATCTTCATAGAGTGTCATATTTCCAAATATTCTCTTAGAGCATTCATTTTTTCGTAAAAGATGATTTTACCCTTATGTCTTTACCACTGATCACCGATGCCTCTATGCGTGAACCCTCTGGTTGCCTCCGTACACAACCCTTCTACCTGCCCTTATTTGACCCTAGCTACCTCCATCTTCACCTTTGATAGCCTTAGCACATAGGGTCCCCACCTTTTACTTGTCATCTCCATTATCCCTATTGTTGTTCTTAGCAAAGAGGATCATGTGCAAAGACGATGATGATAGTTAAGGAAGAAAGCTTTGACGCCCTATTCGTGAGTGCCGTAATCATAATGGACTAAGACTATAGCCTATAATTGAAGAGGGAAAGGATGTAAGGATAATAATATAAAACAAAGACAAAAGTGAACACGACAAATGAGGAGAACCTAAAGAGGGGCTAAGGGTGGAGTTGACGGTCGATGCAATAGAGAAAAGGATAAAATTAATTTTTTAACAAAAAAAAAAGTGTTACCTAAGAATTTTTGAAAATGAGGATACTTCACAAGAATATCTAGAGACTTCTATGAGTATTTATCCCAAGTTAAATAATTAAATTTATTATAATCTTAAATATTTTATACATTAGTTTACATGAGGGTTTAAATGGTTTTGATGGAAATCAGAAAGGTTTTTGATATATTTAAACAAAAGGTTGACAAGAAATTTTTTTTTTCACTTAGTCTATATATATATATATACATATATATTAAATCTTATAGTATTTAGATTCATCCATAGTGAAAGAATGATGATAAAAAAGGATGAATTACAACATTTCCCGTTACTAAACTAGAGTTATTATCGTTAATTCATCCAAAGATATTATAATCAATTCGGTGAATAAATCAGTATACTCGATGTGGCTTAATACCTAGTCGGTTCTCTTATAATTATTTTTTCTCTTTTTGATGGAGGGTCTTTTGCAAAGATAAGGATAATATACGGATATTACAAATTATATATATATATATATATATATATATAAAAGAAAAGAAAACCCTAAAATACGAGGGGTTTTTTTTTTTGTTTTTCCTGGAAAATCGTCTCATATGTAATTTCTCATGAAAAAGAAATTTTAGGGAAAAAAAAACAAAAACAAAACTATACCTCAAGTGGGGCCCGCGAGCCGGCTCCCAAGTTTCGTTCCCGTTGTCTCGTCCGCCAGCCGACGAGGGTAAAAAAGGCACGTCCTGTTTCGTAGTAACATGTTCTCACGCCCAGTGGGCTCCACACGACGAAGCTTGCCTTACTTTTTCCATTTAATTTGCTCTTTTTCTTCTCCTTCTCTCTCTCTCTCTCTCTCTCTCTCTCTCTCGTTCGTTCCTCTTTCGTCGTCCTTGCTCGATTCTTGCTTCTTCGTGTTCGGAGAATATCGGGGGCCTTTGAGCCTGTTCGCATTTACGATTGCTTTCGGCCTCGGGCAGGAAGCATCCGATCTAGAGCTGGCGTGAGCGACACGGAATCTCCCGTTTCCGGCGACTTCGTACCGATTCTTTGGGTTTCCCCTATCCGGTAAGCGATGCTCTTTCTCTAGGTTTTTCTTTTCTCTCCATGAAGTGCTTGTTGTGTTCTCTTCCTACTGTGTGTGGTCGGAAGGTTGATTTTTAAGTATAAGATTGGATTTATCGTGTTATTTTATTTCGAATTTTGGTTCTCTGGCCCTTGGATCGCGGTAATGAGCTGGCACTTGAATTTGGACATCCCGCTTTTCTTATTCCATCAGATTCGTGATCGATTTCGAACGTGTTGGTCGTTTACTTGGATTTGGTGGTTAGATCTTGAGCTCCGTGGATGCGGCCTGCTTAATTGGGTTTTTTTCCTTTTTTGTTGCTTGTCATCGTTGACTCCGTTCTATCTTTAGGTGACCGATGACTTTTGTATTTTCCTTCAGTTATGGATGACCGAATTCTTTTGAATTCGATTCTGCTGGATGAGCACTGGCATTCTGAGTTAAGGATCTTGTCTTATGAGTTTGCCACTTGTTCTTGCTGAACCCCTTGTTGATTTTCCAGGGCCTAATAACGAATATCGTTCTGAGTACTAATTCGGTCATCACTGGTCTATTCAGATCTCGATTGACTTACTGCTTCAAAACAAGTGTTTAGGGTGGTTGTTTTCTGTTTGTATCATGTTATTTTTTTGAACTGTTTGGGCGATTTTTTTTTACTTACATGCATATGTGACTGGAAACGTTATATGTTTGGTTATTCTATATGACAATTGACAAGAGATTTATATAATTTTTTAACTATGCACCATGCGTTGTGGTTTATCTTTCCAATTTTATTTGTTTGACTGCACTAAAATTGTGATAGAATAGTGCTGTGATTACTGATCTTTTCTTCAGGATACTGATTGTGAGAGTGATTGGAATCTGATGTCATTTGAATCAGATGAATACAATGTGCCAATCATTTCTTGCGAAACAGGCAACATCAGGTAGTAAAATTCAGACTAAATTTTGACACGCTCCTTTGTTTGATTTGTGTGAACAGAGGAATAGTTTCTGCTCCCTGAACAGTGAATATCAACCTGAGCGCTGTAGGTCCTGTCTGGAGAAGTATGGTCAAGAGGTCTTAACGATGAATGGCTTAAGTCCCTACGCCACTCCTCCTCTAAGTCCTATGTCAAGCTATGCGAGTTGTTCTTCAAGCTTTGGTAACTGGGTCTACTGTTTTTTCTCTAAATTTATTATATATTTAGTTTTTTTTTTTTGCTTTTTTCCCTTATGCCTTTTTTCTTATTCCAGGTGATATCTGGACTGGTTTGAATTTGCAGGGCAGGTATCTATGACATCCGGTTGCACGTTTTTTGCTAAGATGCTGTCTTTCTTCTAGGACATGATGTGCTATAATCTGGACAACAGGCTGCATGCACACAAAATTATTATTCATTGATTAAAGTTAACTAATTAATGTATTACAATCTAACAGTTACATTTAGTTATGTTTTTCCTGATTTTTGCTGCATTATCATTTGTTGCATATGTCAACTGTTTCAATTTTATCAGATAACTTGTCACTGACTGATTATAAGATCCACCAGCAATCAAGTCCTTGACTATTGTGAAGACTTTTTATCTATTTCTTCATTAGTTCATTTCGACCACTTGTTGATGGTTGATTCATTGTTTCTAATGTGCTTTCATTCATCAGGGAGGACGGATGTGGTGTTATAGATACTGGTGAAAAACAGAGAGGTAAAAGTATTGAGGCTTCTTTTGCCAGGACCAGTACAGATGGCTCTGGACATCACATTTTAACTGGAAAATATTTATCATCCAGTTCATTAGACAGTAATGAAGAGGAAAACAAAGTTGTCAATCACATCCTGGATGATGTTCAAGCCAAAAATGTTGGTCTTGACTCATTTAAGGTGGAGGATCTGGTCGACAATGATAGTCCTACAATGTTACCTAATTTTGAAACTGATCCTGGCATCTGGGACCCGCCTGAACCAGAATGCATGGAAGATGACGAGCCCAGCATTGCCGATAATTATGAAGATGATGAATACGGTAGTACTGAGTGGAAACAGCCAAGCTCATTGAGCATTTTAGATGAACATCAAGGGATCAACCACAGTTTTAGAGAAAAAAGACAAAAGGCAATGTTGGAAGAAATGAACAGACAGTTCAAGGTTCTTGTAAGTCGTTTTTTGGCATCTGAAGGAATTTCTTTTTCTGGTCTAGATGATGGTCAGAGTTGGCTAGACATTGTTGCTTCCTTATCATGGAAAGCTGCACTGCTTGTCAAGCCTGATGCTACTGAAGGAAGGGCAATGGATCCTGGATCCTATGTGAAGGTGAAATGTGTTGCATCTGGTAGCCGGCATCAGAGGTAATGTGGAAACAGGCACATGGTTTTAAGTTATGTATATCGGATCACAAGTTCCTTTTCTTTTTGTTCACTCTGGAAATCTTGATTGCAGTGAGCTGATCAAGGGTTTAGTTTTCAAAAAGCATGCTGCCCATAAACACATGCCAACCAAGTTCAAAAATCCTAAACTCCTACTGCTTCAGGGTGCCCTTGGCCATTCTGCTGTTGGTTTGTCATCATTTGATTCAATGGGACAGGTAATTTTATTAACCTATGAATGTTGTGTTCAGAATTTCTTGGTCCTGATTTTTTTTTTTTCACTGCTGGAATCAGGAAAAGGACTATTTGAGGTCCCTCGCTGAGATGATAGAAGCTTGCCATCCAAATGTGGTTCTGGTGGAGAAAATTATTTCCCGTGACATACAAGAATCTCTTACAGAGAAAGGAATAACTGTGGTGTCTGATATGAAGCTCCATCGCTTGGAAAGGATTTCTCTTTGTACTGGTTCTCCTATCATTTCTTGTGCCAATTTTCCGGCAAAATTGATACTGCCGCAATGTGACTCCTTCCATATCGAAAGGTTTGTGGAGGAATGTAACAATATTAGTGAAGGTGGAAGGAAGTCAAGCAAAACCTTAATGTTTCTAGAGGGATTCTCAAGACCTTTGGGCTGTACGGTGAGTGTGATTTTTCCTTAATGTCCTTTGATGTCTGATTCATTGAAGACATCCTTTATGTATGATTATTACTTTGAAAATTATGGTAATTGTTAAGAATATAAAGTCATAGATCATATATCATTAGGTTTAATCTCTTAGATGCAGTGACATTGATCAAGAATTTAAGATGGTTTTAGAGAGGAACTGATCAATTCATGTTCCATGTATTGGGTTTGAACTAGTCTGCCACCCACATGTGAGAAGAATGTTAGGAATATAAAATCATAGATCATGTCTCATTTAATGACTAAGCTTTTAGATGCAATAGCATTGATAAGAAAATTAAGAGAATATGTGGCATTGAAACATATTCTGGTTTGGTTTCACGAGTACCTTTCACAAGTTGTGTAGTTTTCTTAAATTACTTAATCAGTTGCATGCTCTGTCATCTGATACATTGCCTTTTTCCTTGTGGTTCTAAGATCCTAAAACACATTAGTTTTCATGCCATATTACTTTCGCATTTTATTGCTTTGGTTACAACCAAGGAATGCTGTGGCAACCTATACATGTTGGCATGTCAGCACCGTGTGCCAAAAAGTCACCGGCGTGTACCATGCCAATCCATGCTGATGAAGTCAGCATATGCCTAGGTCAACATTTGTCTTGAGTCAACCGACACTGGAAATTGTACCATGTTAGGAAGATATTGGCACATTTTCTTATGCTATGATCCAGCATTTCTTGGTTGGAACTTGTGACCTCTAGAGGTCTTGGAGACCTTCATTGAGGTTACTGTTCTGTGTGGTGTCACAAAAACTTACCGGGAGCATGACTGGTGTGAAGTTTAGTGGGAGAAACGAACTTGTCCGTACCAAAACTCCTAAGCATGCCTTTCTACATATGGCCTTTGTTTTAAGTCATGTATGTAACATTTAATGTTTCTTAATTCTTATTACTGAAATTTTAAGATCAAATGTAAGGTACAATTATGGATATATGCTCATAAAGTATGTGGGAAATTATGATTAAATACTAAAACTATGTTGTGTATATAGGTTTGACGTTTGATCATGGTTTCTTATTGCAGATACTGCTGAAAGGAGCTCAAAGTGATGAACTGAAGAAGATTAAGCAAGTAGTTCAGTATACAGTCTTTGCAGCATACAATTTGATCCTTGAAACTTCATTCTTGGCAGATCAAAGAGTGCTTTTATCTGACAAGAATGCTGTAAGAGAACGATGTGCAAATTTTAGGACTAGACCGGTACTCTCAATTAGTTCTGATGCTACAAAGTATTCAGATAGTCTTGAAGGTTGCCTATCTACCGTGGCTTCAGAAAATGCACTAGATGTTCCCATATACAATGAATCATTAGGTATAATAAATGATACAGCTTTCTCTGCCTCCCAAGATACATCATTAAATTCTGAACTTCTACATGCGCTTTCTGACAAATCCAGCAGCAATGGCATGCTTATGTTATTGTCACGTCTTCAACCTCAACTATTGTTATCACCTCTCTCTGCGTCCCAAGAAAAATTCCAAGGAGTCAATTTTCAACCCTTCAAATCTAACCATGAATCTTCACGCTTTTTCATGAATAACCGAACTTTTGATGGTCCAAGTATTGGCCCCCATGCGTTGTTGGATGTATCTGAGCATGAAAACCCAGTAAGTTCTGATGTTAGTGAAGAAAAGATAGATGAAGTTCTTTATTTTAAAAAGACTGGACCAGCTAGAGATTCAACTCAAGGTATTGACACTGATGCTTGTAGCACTGTTGAAAGCAAACCTCAGGATGATATGGAGAGTGTATTAAATTCCCAGAGCATTGTAGTTTTGCTTTCTAAACAGTGTACAATAAAAGGAGTCATTTGCAGACATAGCCATCTTTCTCGCATAAGATATTATGGGCACTTTGATGTATCACTTGGACGATTTCTGAGAGACATTTTGCTTAATCAGGTTTCATGCTTTTATCCAATTAGTTTTATTGATAGTACATACCATTTCTTCATTTTGAATTGAACTTTATTGATGGAAATGTATGCTTCTGTTGCAGAAGAGTTGTTCTTCTTGTGGTAAACCACCAGAAGCACATATGTACTCTTACACCCATCAGAATGGGAACCTAAGTGTGCATGTCAGGAACCTTCCTCCGATGTTACATTTGCCAGGTGAAGCTGAAGGAAAAATTTGGATGTGGACCCGTTGTTTGAGATGTAAGGATGGAAGTGGGATTTCCACAAGGAGGGTGGTCTTGTCTAGTTCAGCACGTTATCTTTCATTTGGGAAGTTTTTGGAGCTCAGCTTTTCATGCCATTCTGTGGCTAGACTATCAGAATGTGGACATATGCTGCACAGGGATTTTCTTCGGTTTTTTGGGTTAGCCCATCTTGCTTCTGTTTTTGTTTGGAGAATTATGTGTTTTCTGTTCTTTGAACGTGATTATCTTTATGAATTTTTGAAAAAATGCAGATTAGGATCCAAGGTGGCAGTGTTTGTTTATTCATCAGTTAAGATCTATGCTGCTTGTAAGCCACCACCAGTCTTGGACATCAATAATCCAAAAAGACAAGAGTGGCTCAGGAGAGAAATGCAAATTGTATGCAGTTCTTGTTTGTTCAGTGCCTCTTACATATTTCATAACTTTCTTTGTGTGATGGTACTGTAAAGTATGATCATCGTGTTTAACTTTTATAATTTTTCTATTTAAGCTTCTTTATCGAGGACGCAGATTATTCTCCGAAGTTTCAGACTTGTTGCAGAACTTGAAGCCTATATATTCTGGAACACTTGCAAAACAATGTGCGGAAGTTTCAGGTTCACTCAAAAACTTATCTGAAGTTGAAGAGATGCTGATACAGGAAAAGGCTGAATTTGAGGTTGTAATGGTGCTTTATAATATTTTTTGTATTTTGAAGCATAATGTTCCTGTCACCGATTAAACATCATAAGATATTTATAATATTTTTCTCAAACCTTTTTTGTCAACCATTTAGGCTCCTTTGCTGAAGGCAGTAGATCATAGTGGACAAATTGAGATCATCACTCCTCATGAGATTCTTGGACTAAAGTGGCTATACCAGGAGCTCCTTTTTGAGTTGTATGTTTGGGATTGCCGTTTGGGTCGCCTTTTGCAGCATACAAATTTTCAACAAGGAAAAGATAAACTTGTACATGATGATGAAGTCCCCAAGCTGCCTAGTCATGAAGATGAACCACCCCGTTTCTCTGGTAGCCATCATGCTCAAGACATGCACATTAATCTTGATATAGAATCAACAGAAGCTTCCATCGTAACAAGCCCTAGCTACTATAAGCTTCTTGATATTGGACCTGTTGAGGTGGAGCAGTCAACTGATCTGCCATCACCTTCTGAAGGTAAGCAGAGTCGTCAGGTAGTATGTGTACCTATATCTGGTGATCTACAATTCGACCACTCTATACAAATTGTAGAAGAACCATATATTGAAAATAAAACTGATGTTGAGCTTAAAAAGGATGAGAAAGTTGCTGGTGGTGAAATGCTTGCTGCATCGCTGTCGAATGAGCATTTGAACATTTTAGATGACATTTTTGCAAAATCAGAAGGTCCAGAAGAAATGATCTGGGCTTCATTTTCTGATCTGAAAAGAGAATACAGAAGGGACCTCCATAGTGGTTCATTACATAAGTTTGAATTTGTTAATACCTATAGTCCATCTCACCTGTCTCCAATTTACCAGCCATCTAGTGGTGAAATGGACTTGTTGCACTATTCAGTTGGTCCTAATGGTAACATTATGTCTGCTTCCAAGGATGAGATATCAAGCATAATTGCATGTGGACTAGCTATATTAGAAGATAAGCATGGCTTGTTAGACAGGGTTGGAAAAGAATCAGGGGAGATACATAAATCTTATAGCTTGACATCTGTGAATTCTGAAATTTGTACATATTGGTCTTCTGTTGGATATTCAGAGTCTGGAATCAATTTGTCACGTGGTGCTTCCTCACTTTCATTTGATGAGTCATCTACCTCCATTTCCGATGGTTCATTATCTGTTAATCAACTGCTACCTTCAGAAAATCTGCATCCTGAAGTCACTGTGGGAATAGAGAAGGTTTCTGGGAAAAGTATATTCTCAGTAGTTTGTATATATGCAAAGCAATTCTATAAACTTAGAAAGAAATATTGTCCTTCTGAACTTTCCTACATATGTTCCCTAAGCCGTTGCAAGAAGTGGGATGCTCAAGGTGGGAAGAGTAAAGCTTTTTTTGTGAAGTCACTGGACGACAGATTCATAATTAAACAAATCAAGAGGACAGAACTGGATTCCTTCTTAAAATTTGGTCCTGATTATTTTAAGCATGTTTTTCACTCGCTAGATTCAGGGAGCGATACTTGTCTCGCAAAGATCATGGGAGTATATCAGGTTTATCAAGAAACATATGCATTTTCTGATTTTCTGCCTGTATATTTTTCTTGTGTTCTTTCTTTCTAATCCAAGCAATATTTTTGTAATCACAGGTCCAGCAAAACATTGGTGGCAAGGAAATCAAAACTGATCTTATGGTGATGGAAAATCTACTTTATGGGCATAAAGTTTCACGAACATATGATCTCAAGGGCACTGTCTTTTCTCGGTACATTCCAGATGCAAAGCATGGTGAAAAAGTTCTTTTGGATCAGAACTTTGTGGAGGACATGGATAAATCTCCCATTTATGTTAGTGGGAAGACTAAACATCTTCTGCAACGTGCCATTTGGAACGATACATCTTTTCTTACTGTAAGTTTGCAGCCAACTGCTTATTTTAAAATTTGCTAGTTGAATTTGTAGATATTGAGTTTAATTTATGCTGTTAAATTTACAGTCTATAAATGTCATGGACTATTCTTTACTCGTTGGAGTGGATGATGAGCGACAAGAGCTTGTGTTTGGAATTATAGATTATTTGAGGCAGTATACCTGGGACAAACAGCTTGAGACTTGGGTGAAAGCTTCAATGGTCGTTCCTAAGAATGAACTGCCAACCGTTATTTCTCCAAAGGAGTACAAGAAAAGGTTTAGGAAGTTTATGGCCAGATATTTTTTGGCAGTTCCTCTTAGCTGGAACTGTGATCACTGTTCACCCTCATGCATATTCTGTGTTGATAGCAAGAGGAATTCAGCTAAAATACACAATGCAGAGCTGCCAGAACAGTCATAACATGTTTTCAGCCACTACTGAAGATCCTATTATACCCACCTTATACTGTAAAACTTGAATTTCTTTCTGATTCTTTGTTGTACTTGTTCTCATAGTATTGTACATCCTTGTTGCTTGGTCCTTGGACCCCCAATATTTGCAATTTTTTTAGCAAATTCGTGGGTTAAGTTAGGCCCATAATCTGTACTCAGATATATTTTGTCTAATTTTCAATTATTTACAGCAGTCATTGAGATATTCTTGATATTATTCTTTATGTTTGTGTTCACTATGCATGTGCACTGAATAAAAGCTGAGAATTTCTTATGAAAGATCAAATATCATTTTCATTTTCCTTCAATTTATACAGAAGATGTGTTATTTCATAGAGCTGGCACTAGATTTCTAAGTTCTAACTGTGTTGCTTTTTTGTTTTGGAGCAAATGCCATCAGAAAAATTTAATCTTAGAGTTTGTTTGCAGTATGACTATGATCCAAATTCAATTTTCTGCCAATGTATTGCTTTTGAAAATATTCTTATTGATGGCTCGAACCTCTTGTAATGTGAGATTATTTCTGTATACATATTAATACAATTAGGTATAGTCAAAACAGAAATTGCTTCTTTTATTTTTATTCAGATTGTTACTCCAATTGTCTCTAGAGTCAGTCTAGTTGTATCTTTGGTGTTATGATGTTCTTCTCATTTTCCATTTTGATCATTGTTTCAGAACATCTAGCAGGTAGTAGAATCGGTGCTTGTCATTTGTAATTTCAAGTTATTTGAGAAGGTCACCACATCTTATCGTTTTACATTATGTGCACAATCATCAAATGTGATTTTCCTTCATTAAGGTAATATCTTATGTTACAGTTGTATGTTTGCAGCATACCTCATTTACATTAGACTTACATGATTTTCAAGTGATGCTGGTTGGTAAAGCCTACTGCTGAGTTTTCATGCCACCGCATCAACAAATTGCCAATCAATGAGCTTAATCACCATGGCATGCTTGGTATACCCAAGAAAGAACAAAATTAACACATCTTGTTGGCTGTCCTTGTCCTTTTATTGTTCTTTTTTCTTATATTCTTAAGATTAGCAAAGACAAGATTTTATCAGTTTGTAACTTTGGTGACTTAATTTCTTATGCTGCTTTAGGTGCTGGAGAGTTCAAAGGATTCCACTTCTTGGAGCTGCAGTATCAATCATTCAGTTGATCAGTGCTTCAGGTGGTTGGATTAGACCATGCTGTATTTATGATATTCTGTGTAAATAATTTAAGAAATTCAAAGAACAAGTGACATATTTACCAGTGAATTCCCTGTTGTTAATCATTTGTATTTCTTGCAGGTGATTTGACTCTGATGAGTATTGAGCTTGTCTGGTTTGGTGATGACATTTTTCATAGAGTTGTTGAACAGGATCAATGTTGAAAAGGTGAGTTATGAATTTTCTTTCATACTAGAAATTATAAAAATATTATTAATCCTCAGTTCCTGACAGAACTTTTACAGGTAGGTGCTCAGAGGTTATTGCCTGTTTAAAAATCTTTTGGAGGTATGTTTCCTGGCGCTGCACCTGATATTGTTACGATTAAACAATATATAGCAGTAACACAGGCATAATTTTAAGAGTAAGCATTAGGCATTCTCACATACAGCCTTTACGTACAATGCAAAAGACGTGCTATTTAATAGAAGCAAAAACAGAAATATAGTAAAAATACAAATATGGGTAATTAAGATAAAATAATTTTTTTGCGAGTAAGAAACATAAATATACAGAAAAAACAATATACATTAAGGGCAAGTAATCTATAATAGCATATTGATTTACCAACTTTGGGAGTAAGTATATCCATATATAATTGGTCTATATTTATGACTACATATTAATCTGACCCTATTCAACTATTTAAGAACAAGGAATGAGTCAATTGAAATTGAGTAATAAGGATGTATATGCTTATATTAGCTTCAATCTGCTAGCTTGTTAAGATATCTTCAGCAAATTGGCTTATAGAGCTACTGGGTCAGACTGAGAATTGGGTTGATGATTTAAGGTAAATTTTTCTTTCTTTCTTTTTATTCTCAGAATAATATTTAGTTGGTTCCAACTTCCAAGCCTACTTGAGTACTTGACTCCACCTTTAAGATTTTGGTAACCCACACTCTATTGGTGAACCAGTTTAAAAGTGTCGGGTTGGATTGACTTGATGGGTTTGAGTCAAGATCTTTACTTCTAGTGTCTCTTTTTTTCATTTGGGCTGCACTGGTTGTCATTCGGTAGGACTTCAGAGTCATCCATGTTGGAAGATTTCAGGATCGTGTCTAGATTTATGGCTCATGAAGCTAAGATATTTGAAGGAAAAGTCTTTTGTTTCATATGCTTAGCGATCTGCAATACATTGTTTTTGGTGGATTGGTCATAGTGATGCCTGCATCAAGTTCTTATCATTGATTTCAGCATAGAATTGGCTTCTACATTGCATCATAATGGCCTTTGATGACGTAGCCGGGCAAGAAGATGCTACCTTTATTGTTTTTGTTTCCATATCTGGGATGTTTTATAACATAATGCAGGTTAGTTTTGTGCTGATGAGCCAGATATCACGTTCCGGGGGATCAAATTTCTCTATTTTGAATTCCTACGGTACATTACTAATTCATGTATTCCCATGTAGTCTCATCACATATCTGAAAGTCTACCATCCAAGGAAGGCATCTGCTAGCGGACACCATCCTCTAAAGACGGCTCGTACAAAGGATGAGAACTTGTGCAGTTTTCTTCTTCAGGTACTTCCTCTAAATATGGCTTTGTTGCTTCCAGTTCCAACCTGCTTTTGCTGATGGATGCTTCTGGTTGGATTTTTGGATCCCCTTCCGAGTCTGTAAATATCAAAGCATTGCTCATGATGAAATAGCGGTTGTTATTCTTATCATAATTATCATTATATGAGACACCAGTAGTATACCAGAGGAGATACGGTGTAATTTGGTAAGAAAAATAAGAGAGATTGTATCATTTTCCTTTGATGAATCAAAGTATCACAATAACAAAGGATTTTTCAAGGTGAGATTTTCTTTTTCAGTTTATCTGATTTATCTTTTGTTACAATGCAAAATCGACTGTGTTATATAGCTTTGTCCCATTGGAATGCAGAGTCTTGATATTACAATATGTTGGTTGCTTCTTTGTTCGAGTTAGCATATATTATTGCGCAGTTGTGAATTATTATATTCGACTCCGATCCAGGTAAAAATGTTTTGTATGTAATATATTTTGTGTGTGTCCGTTGCAGAAGCATCATCTGTTTTCCATCTCTCCTTTTTGGCATCTTCCTCTCTGCTAAGGCGTGAACAGTAGGGAGAAAGGACAGAAACAGTGAGGACTTCAGAAACCAATAGAAGACTCTTTTCTCTCACTTCTGTTCTTTCATCCTGATGCTTATTAATCTAATGCAGTGAAAGGCTGTGTGATTCATGCTGCGTGGGCCTGAACAGCACAACAGGTTGCACCCGTGAAGGCAGGAATCATGCGGCCAATTACTCGGGTGTGTTACATTTGTCTTCTTCCTCCTTCCGTTTACTTTGCATTCACCGTTCGATTCATAAACGTTCTTGTCATCATGTCTCCTCTGTTACACTTGTACGATGCTTTTGATTCTGCACTCTTTGATGATGACTACTATTTGAGGCTTTTGATCACTTTTCACAGGGAAAAAGGCAAGCTGGTTGCTGTGAGATGATGTGACTTCTGATCCTTTCTTTTGCTTTCTTCTCGTCTTTTCTGGTGCCTTGGCATGTGGACTTCTGATTTGATAGGGTGTCGAATCTCTAGCAGCAACGCTGGTTGCGTATGCTCTCTTGGAATATTTGGGGACCTGAGGTTGTACCGCAGCTTTTGGAGAATCCATCTACTGCAGGAAATTGGATCATCGTGCAATGCAGCCGCTGGAAGAAACATTGAAGTGACTATGTAATTTTTGTCTTATAGTTTGAGGATTGCTATCTTCTCTTGAAGGTCTCTTATTATATTTTTGTTTCATATATATATATATATATATATATATATATATATATATATATATATTCAATAGAGAGTCAGAATGTTCCATTGTATATAATAATAGTAAAGGAGTGACACAAGTGTTCATGTTCTTTTTATTTTTTTCATTTATTATTTAAATTAATGTTTTCTATTATTTATTTCATCTCCTCAACAAGATGAAATCAAAATTACATTCTTAATAAATGATGTCAGAATAGTTATTTTCTCAACATTCTTAAGTTCTTGCAATGCCTCAGCGTTTGTCCAATAAGCATAAATGAGTCTATTCCTCAAAATTACTTACAATTAAATGTGCTAATTAGCTTTGATTAGTAAAGATGACATCGTATTGCTTAAGGTTCTATAATCAAAACTCATCTTCACTATTTATCCTTTAAACAAAATAATTATCAATCTAATTTTTTATAAAATTCAAATATCTCAATTCCTCAGTGGTCAGACTAAAAATTAAAATCTCTTTTAATTTATTTCTTGAAAAATGATAATTATAATATTATTTCTATCATACTATCATAACGTCACGAAGTCGAAACTATTTTAATAAAATTCAACCTATCGTAGCAATATCATCCTATCTATCATCATAATATTATTGTTCGATAAATTTTTTAATAATATTCAATTATATTAACTCCCGATAGTTCTTACTAAAACTTAATTTTTTTTTATTTTCTTCTTGATTAATGATAATTATAGCATTATCATCCAATGGTATTATCCTAGTGTGGGTGATGTTCAAAGTACAAAATATTCTTCTTGTGAAGATCATCCATTGTCACTGATTTATCTCGAAGAGGAGCTTATCTTAATCATGAACTAAGCGTAACAGTGAATCCATGAGCTTAGGAGAAAAGGCATAAGATGAGGCCATCCTTCTTCTCGTATGAACGTTATCCAGCTCATCCTTCTTTCTCGTGAGCCTCGCAGTTCTCTTAAATGCAAACCACCACCTCCCGATCTGCCTTGCTTCCTGTCCACCAAACCAATTGAGCTGCGACACTAGTTGTAGTACTGAAGAAGAGAAGGAAAGGATGGGGAGTAATGGTGGACATGGAGAGTCCTTTTTCAGGCTGCCGAGCGTCGGCGGTGGCGGCGGCGGTGAGGGATGGCACTCCTACCACCGCTCCAGGTCCACAGAGGGCGGTTCAAGGAGGTGGGGAAGGAAGAGCCCGAGGGACAGGGAGGAGGCCACGGGGTGGTGGGGGGAGAGCGGTGGTGGTGGGATGGTGTCCAAGAAGAGGGTGATGGTGGTGATAGACAGCAGCGCAAGGGCCAAGCATGCCATGATGTGGGCCTTGACCCATGTGGCCAACAAGGGGGACCTCCTCTCCCTTCTCTATGTTGTCCCTCCTGACCACCACCACCACCTCAGGGGTGGAGGAGAGGATGATGCTACCAACCTTGCCAACTCTCTGGCCACCCTGTGCAAAGCCTGCAAGCCTGAGGTATGATGCTCATATATCCTTCTTCCTATGTTTGATCTCTGTGGGGGAGGTTAAAGATCATCTACCAAAAAAAGTTACCAATTGCATCTCAATTTTTTGCCATGGTGTCCGTGTTGATGTTTTCTTTGAATCCGATGGCCAGGTGGAGGTGGAAGCATTAATCGTTCAGGGAGCTAAGCTGGCAACTGTGCTAAGCCAAGTGAAGAAGCTGGAGGCTTCTGTTCTGGTGTTGAGCCAATGCAAGCCTTCCCCATTCTGCTGGTAATGTAGCTTCAGTGGAGCATATCATAGTAGACCTAACAACACTCTGACATCTCCATCAGAGTGCTTGCTATTCTTACCACAATTCCTTGTTGTTTCTTCCATGAGGATTTGATCTGTAATGTTCTTGAAACTTTTGTCTGTGGAAATCGTAGCATGTTGAGGAGCAGCAGTGAGGAATTCGTGGAGCAGTGCATCAGCAGAGCCGATTGCTTGACGCTGGCGGTGAGGAAGCAAAGCAGAGGAGTGGGTGGCTACTTGATCAGCACAAGGTGGCAGAAGAACTTCTGGCTCTTGGCCTAAGCATATCTTAACCTCATCTCTCATCCCCATCCCTCTCTGTGGTTGCTGTAATCATCTCCAACTGCTGTAGAGCAAAGCCCTGACCTTAACCCCCTCCCCCATCAGAACGTGTTACTGTTGAACTTGATGTAATGCTTGATAGATCCTTTATCTTGACATGACACTGACATAGTTCATGTTTTCATGGAATTGTTTGATCTTATGAGATTCCTACAGGATAGAATGGATGAGCTTTTTGACATTTACCCTTTCTTTTACTTCAGATGTTATAAGATTGGGGTAGAATTAGACGTACATCAATGCTTCCGAATATTTTTGAGAGCCCATCATTGGGTGGATCAATATATTTCAGATCCAACTCGATACATGAATTAGCAGTCTGACACAAGCAAATCCTGCATTTCCATGTTGCAGATCTAATGCAGCTAAGAACTTGTCTTCTTTGCTGCCGCCACGTACCGAATCCAAGTGATATCCAGCTGGTCCTTTTTGTATGTCCATACGCGACGTACCGAATCCAATGTGATAGCTTATTCTCGAAAGATGATTGTGGCGACCTGATCTTTACGTAATCTTCTCCACACAACGAAATCACGGAGACGATAAGATTGCATGGCGAGACGTGTCAATTTTAATGCTAAGTCTTAAGATCCACACTATTAATCACGAGAAACATCGACTCTTTCTGCAGAGTTGTTCTCCTCTGCAGTCAAAATCAAAAAGACAACACGGCGTTAATCTCATCTTCGATGCGTACTCTCTGCTACGAAGGACAAGAATGAACCGTTCATGAAGATCGCTAAGCTTCCGAAATCCAAAGCCGATGCCGAACAAGACAAGTGAAACCAGAGATCTTTGTACAGATGAAAGAACAAGCAGTGGTGCCTCTTGACATGCTCTACAGATTCGTCGCAGCAGCAGCAGCAGTCGTAGAGTCACCAGCCATCGCTTCAAACACTGCTTGCGTCTGAGAGGGCCAGCGAGCTGCTGCCGGCGTCGGAGGCGTCGTCGTCTTCCCGAATCGACGCGAAAGAAGGCATGGAGTACTGATCGGACATGGAGCGACGGCGCATCAGGGAAAAGAGCTTGGCGGTCTTCTTGTGGTTCCTGTACCTGATGGAAGAAGCAGGGAAGCAGCCGAGGGAGGAGAAGGCCTGATAGCTGGATGGCGAGGGGGAAGTGGAGGTGCCGGCGGCGTGCATGGATGGAGGAGGGCTGAGCTTTGGGGTTACTACGTTGGGCGATGCAGTGATCATCGTGTCATCCCCGTGCTTGGGAACACCTGGTTGGATCTCCCACTTGAACGGAATGGATCCCGGCCTCTTGAAGGAATCATCTATCCCCATCTCTCTCCCACCTTCCATGCCTCCCGTCGATGGTGCTTCCTCTCTCTCTCTCTCTCTCTACCCTATATGTAAGGGAAGAAGACATGGCGACAAGTACACAAGTGATGAGTGTATTAGACAAGATTTAGTAAAGAGAAAAGAGAAATAAAGGAGAATAAAGCTTTATTGGGCGAAGACTTCTCGTATTGACTTAGTCCGAGTCAAGAAATCGAAGGAAGATGGGTTGTAGTTTCATATATTTTATGTTTTTCTTACAATATATCGTGATTTCATAAATAACCAATAGGAAATAGAAAGAGTTTAATATTGTGATTCGATAAACAATTATCTACTAAATATAAAAATTCATCGAATATTTGTGAAAAAGATTAAAAGAGTATTAATGATACAACATATAATGATTTTTATCCTTCACATATTTATCGCATATCGATGTAATATATAAACTATCATATCAACTGAGCATAATAATCTATTCCGATCATGTTTTTATGTCATATAATTTGAAAATAGAATAAATATCATATACTAACTCAAAATAATATTTTTGGTGGACTTAACACACACACACACACACTTGATGATAGGGTGAGTTGCTTGCTAAACACACACACACACACACACTCGATGATAGGGTGAGTTGCTTTCTAAGTTCAACAATGGTGTGAAATGTCAATTTAGGGAATCCATCAAGAGAAACCAAATCGTTTCTAGTGACCAGTGGAAGCTTCACACGAATGCACCGACCACGCTCTGTTCTTATCACTCGACAAACACTTGGTTGAATCTTCGGTGTGAATAGATTTAGCCATCCTTGGAAAAGTAGTACTCCGCGTTGGAAGGAAACGCGTCTTTCTTTTGTGTTCTTCCCAAACAGTGCGTGAGTCACAAACCACACAACAACACTATCTATCTAAAACTTATACCACTCCTTTTTTTCTTTCTTCCTTTATCAAAAATAAAATTATATCGATACCTTCGATGCTCAAGTTAGAATACAAACATCCATTAAGAGATTTATTGTCTTGTTTCTTCGTAAAGGATAAACGATGAAGAAGATGAGTTCTTTTATCTTATCGGCGAAGTTGATGATTCAAGATCATCATCCTTTGTTCGAAAAATGATAAGAAAGTATTTGAAGGACCGAAGACTAACATAATCTAGTGGCTAACACTACTAGTTTGGTTGTGTACAAATGGGATCCACTTGGCATGCGAGGGATGATAAGAGCCATATGGAACGAGATGATTAGAGCCAGTCCTCACAAGAAAAAGAAGAGGCCGATGGAGGTGTGATTCATTACGTCTCCATCGATGATGGTGTAGCCACGGATGCAACATGACAACCAGCACCGCAAGCAAAAGCTTGGCCCGAAGAAGACGACACCTCATGGAGAAGCTTCGCAGTTCATCATTCCTTCGCACAGCATGACAATGAACTCTTCTTGCTTCCGCTTTCTCTTGCATGCACCTCACGGATGTCACGCGCGGGTCCACATGCATCATGAGTTCTTACACCGGTCAGCCATGGATGAAATGAGCGGCTGCAGCAATGAAAGAACAGTCTCTTCCTCTCGTATTGTTTTTGGTGGCTCAACGATGGGGGGTTTCTTTATTTATGTTGATACTGGTAGATCCATCTTTCTCATCAAAAACCTAAACATCTCTGCAGTCCAAATTTTTTAGATTAATCAAATTATCCATCGCAAAGGTTGAATCGACATAAATGATCATCGATCATTTTATCATCGATATGAGTTCAAAGTATCATATAAGATTCGACAAAGCGATCGATATTTCAAGATCAAATGTGTAATAGTACTACTTGTAATAGCGGTCTTTATATCTCAAATTTGTTCATTTTATTTTCGAATATGGCTAATCATTTAAGCGCATAATATTTATCGAAATCCGACTAAATATTAAAATATATGCTACATAATAATAAGGGACTACAACCTCTACACACTAATAATAAAAAAGAAGTAATTATTAGCATAAATATAATTTTCTATGCTGTTTATTATGTCTGCAATTTTTTTTTTTGAGATTTGTGCAACCACTTGATTGGTGAGTACAACAATTCATTATGAAAAGAGCTCAATTAAATTCCTATATATATTATCTTCAAGTAAATGACAATAACAGCTAAGAGAAATAAAATCATGATTTATTTTTTTTAAAAAAAATTAAATGAACTTTGAAAATGAGCATATAAAATATCAAAAGATGTTTCTTCGTTTCAAAAAAAAAAAAAACATATACATTATAATTAGCAACATTGTAAGCCTTCTCATTCAACTCCGTTACGTCTATAAAATCAAGAGTTATTAGTGATATGATCAAATTTGATATAATTTGACTCGATGAAATTAATAAATTTGATCCTTTTTTAGTATTGTCATGTTGGGAAGAAAGAAAGACATTGTGGATTCAGAACTTAAATGATGATAAAATTTTTTCGAAGGTAAAAAAATCATATCTCTCGTCTCCCTTTCACCAAAGATTGTAGTAGGGATTTGTTCACTGCACAATTACTCTTAACTTCTTTCTTCACTCGCTACTGCTCACCAAGAAGATGACACTGAAGTAGAGTAAATTGTGCTTTGATATATCACATGAAGGCATCTGTTTCTGCAAGGTTTCTAAGGAGTCTCTGATCTGTTCCTTTTTGTTTCTCGACCTCTCAACACAGTCCATGGTTTATCCATAGTTCTTCTTCCTGACTGAGTCTCCTTGGAGTCAGAGAAACCTTGGTTAGGTGCTATCAGTACTAATTTCCTGGGCCATGGAGTCCTTTAGATAAGCATCAATGGAGACTGGTTTCTTCTGATCTGACTAGTGACCCAAAATATATGGATTTAGATAGAGAAACATTGCCTAGATCAACTTATGTTGTCACTTTGTCTTATTTGTATTATGTAATTAAATATCAATCTCTGGCTCACTTCAGAATTGAAGTTGGTGGTCAAATAAGGTTGTAGTCAACGTCTTATTTATGCTAAGGATCGTGACTATTTTTCCCTAATATATCTTTGATGAAATTTTAGAAACTAATTATATATTACCTCATATAATTAATCATCTTTAACATTTCGATCCCTACACTTTCACGAATTACATTGGGATTTCTATACTTACGAAAATAAAATATTTAATTTTATTTCTTCTCATGTTATCGATTCCGTTGACGAAAATACCACACATGTTTAGCGGTAAACCGAAATGAGACAGAGTTAATACGTACTTAGTCGACAACGTAAGAAAAACGAGACTAAATATTTCACTTTCATAAATATAATAATTTCAATATAACTTTTAAAAGTATAAGGATGGAGATACTAATGATAATTAATTACAACAAGAGATAATATGTAATTAGTTCGAATTATAGTTTTATAAATCATCATACAAATGACTTTATAAATTAAAAGAGCCATATTATTCTTTTGATAATCCACTGGAATTGAACTTATTATTGCTCTCTATATATTCTTTAGATGGTAATGTTAATAATAATCAAATATGATTAATCTGGTCGAATTGAGGCCTTTATGATGCGTGCCTAATATGATATCCAATGCATTGACGGTGACGGATGTTATAAACTCCTGACGCCTTTAGATTCGTGACGACGAAATCTAACGGTGGAAAACTTGTAACGTAATACTCAAGCATATATTGCCTATTTGATATATGTAATAACACAATTGTGCATATTTACACATGTCGTATTCGATTATTGTATATTATACTTAAATGTAGTAATCGGTAAATTGTGCATAAAAGGTTTTACAACGCAAAGAAACATGATGAGACTCTCTCTCTCTCTCTCTCTGCGCGCGCTTGGATCGGCGGCCGGCAACTATCGACCCTGGAAGAGGGCGGAGATGGGTAACCACTTGGGAGTTCTACTTTGAGGTGCTCCATCTCTCTCTCTCTCTCTCTCTCTCTGCGCGCGCTTGGATCGGCGGCCGGCAACTATCGACCCTGGAAGAGGGCGGAGATGGGTAACCACTTGGGAGTTCTACTTTGAGGTGCTCCACATCCCCAAGCACTCCTCCCCCCAGGAAATCCGCACCGCCTACAGAGCCCTGGTCAAGAAATGGCACCCCGACAAACACCCTCCTTCCTCCCGCCCCGAAGCTGAGGCCAAGTTAAAGCCATCTCCGAAGCCTATAAGGTGCTCCTTCCTCGCATCCTATCTCTACTATTGCCAAATTTGTCATCTTTCTCGTCATTTTTGTGTTTCGTGCCTTCTACTGATTTAGTTCTCCTTGGGTCATAATTGATGAGCAGGACAGCAGAGCAATGGTTGGGGCGGAATCACCTGGACACCAGAGCCAGGAGCTGCAGAGACTGCGGAGAACGAGTATTTCAGGAAGGGAGTTCAAGGATGCCTACTGCTGGACCAAGGCCGCCAAGGCGGCGCCAAGGCCGGCATTCTCTGTTTCTTCGTTTCAAAAAAAAAAAAAACATATACATTATAATTAGCAACATTGTAAGCCTTCTCATTCAACTCCGTTACGTCTATAAAATCAAGAGTTATTAGTGATATGATCAAATTTGATATAATTTGACTCGATGAAATTAATAAATTTGATCCTTTTTTAGTATTGTCATGTTGGGAAGAAAGAAAGACATTGTGGATTCAGAACTTAAATGATGATAAAATTTTTTCGAAGGTAAAAAAATCATATCTCTCGTCTCCCTTTCACCAAAGATTGTAGTAGGGATTTGTTCACTGCACAATTACTCTTAACTTCTTTCTTCACTCGCTACTGCTCACCAAGAAGATGACACTGAAGTAGAGTAAATTGTGCTTTGATATATCACATGAAGGCATCTGTTTCTGCAAGGTTTCTAAGGAGTCTCTGATCTGTTCCTTTTTGTTTCTCGACCTCTCAACACAGTCCATGGTTTATCCATAGTTCTTCTTCCTGACTGAGTCTCCTTGGAGTCAGAGAAACCTTGGTTAGGTGCTATCAGTACTAATTTCCTGGGCCATGGAGTCCTTTAGATAAGCATCAATGTAGACTGGTTTCTTCTGATCTGACTAGTGACCCAAAATATATGGATTTAGATAGAGAAACATTGCCTAGATCAACTTATGTTGTCACTTTGTCTGATTTGTATTATGTAATTAAATATCAATCTCTGGCTCACTTCAATCATCCACTTCAGAATTGAAGTTGGTGGTCAAATAAGGTTGTAGTCAACATCTTATTTATGCTAAGGATCGCATATGGTGACTATTTTTCCCTAATATATGTCAGATGAAATTCTAGAAGCTAATTATATATTACCTCATATAATTAATCATCTTTAGCATTTCGATCTCTACACTTTCAAGAATTACATTGAGATTTCTATACTTACGAAAATAAAATATTTAATTTTATTTCTCCTCGTATTATCGATTTCGTTGACGAAAATATCGTACATGTTTAGTGGTAAATCGAAATGAGGCAGAGTTAATACGTATTTAGTCGACAACGCGAGAAAAACAGATGCCTACTGCTGGACCAAGGCCGCCAAGGCGGCGCCAAGGCCGGCATTCTCGCCGTTCCCAAGTCCAATGAGAACGAAGCCGCCGTCTGTCGAGAGGAAGCTTGGATGCACGCTCGAGGAGCTCTGCCGCGGCTGCAAGAAGGAGGTCAAGTTCACGAGGGACATCGTCACCAACAATGGGTATACGGTCTGCTCTGCGATTTTGTTCTTATTTGTCGAGGAATTGCTGTGTGTTCAATATGAAGTAGAAATTGGAAAGATGCTAATTTTCACTGGCAGAAAACTATTCCTAACAGCCATCCTTAAGACATATATGATATTGAAAAGTGAATGTTCTATCATTTTTATTCACTTGACAACTTTGCCTAGATCAACTTATGTTGTCACTTTGTCTGATTTGTATTATGTAATTAAATATCAATCTCTGGCTCACTTCAATCATCCACTTCAGAATTGAAGTTGGTGGTCAAATAAGGTTGTAGTCAACATCTTATTTATGCTAAGGATCGCATATGGTGACTATTTTTCCCTAATATATGTCAGATGAAATTCTAGAAGCTAATTATATATTACCTCATATAATTAATCATCTTTAGCATCCCGATCTCTACACTTTCAAGAATTACATTGAGATTTCTATACTTACGAAAATAAAATATTTAATTTTATTTCTCCTCGTATTATCGATTTCGTTGACGAAAATATCGTACATGTTTAGTGGTAAATCGAAATGAGGCAGAGTTAATACGTATTTAGTCGACAACGCGAGAAAAACAAGACTAAATATTTCACTTTCATCAACATAAGAATTTCAATATAACTTTTGAAAGTATAAGGATCGAAATACTAAAGATAATTAATTACAACTAGAGATAATATGTAATTAGTTGGAATTATAGTTTTACAGTCAAAATGATCTTGTATAAATCATCATAGAAATGACTTTATAAATTAAAAGAACCATATTATTCTTTTGATAATCCACTGGAATCGAACTTATTATTGCTCTCTATATATTCTTTAGATGGTAATGTTAATAATAATCAAATATGATTAATCTGGTCGAATTGAGGCCTTTATGATGCGTGCCTAATATGATATCCAATGCATTGACGGTGACGGATGTTATAAACTCCTGACGCCTTTTGATTCGTGACGACGAAATCTAACGGTGGAAAACTTGTAACGTAATACTCAAGCATATATTGCCTATTTGATATATGTAATAACACAATTGTGCATATTTACACATGTCGTATTCGATTATTGTATATATACTTACATGTAGTAATCGGTAAATTGTGCATAAAAGGTTTTACAACGCAAAGAAACATGCTCTCTCTCTCTCTCTCTCTCTCTCTCTGCGCGCGCTTGGATCGGCGGCCGGCAACTATCGACCCTGGAAGAGGGCGGAGATGGGTAACCACTTGGGAGTTCTACTTTGAAGTGCTCCACGTCCCCAAGCACTCCTCCCCCCAGGAAATCCGCACCGCCTACAGAGCCCTGGTCAAGAAATGGCACCCCGACAAACACCCTCCTTCCTCCCGCCCCGAAGCTGAGGCCAAGTTAAAGCCATCTCCGAAGCCTATAAGGTGCTCCTTCCTCGCATCCTATCTCTACTATTGCCAAATTTGTCATCTTTCTCGTCATTTTTGTGTTTCGTGCCTTCTACTGATTTAGTTCTCCTTGGGTCATAATTGATGAGCAGGACAGCAGAGCAATGGTTGGGGCGGAATCACCTGGACACCAGAGCCAGGAGCTGCAGAGACTGCGGAGAACGAGTATTTCAGGAAGGGAGTTCAAGGATGCCTACTGCTGGACCAAGGCCGCCAAGGCCGGCATTCTCGTCGTTCCCAAGTCCAATTAGAACGAAGCCGCCGTCTGTCGAGAGGAAGCTTGGATGCACGCTCGAGGAGCTCTGCCGCGGCTGCAAGAAGGAGGTCAAGTTCACGAGGGACATCGTCACCAACAATGGGTATACGGTCTGCTCTGCGATTTTGTTCTTTTTTGTCGAGGAATTGCTGTGTGTTCAATATGAAGTAGAAATTGGAAAGATGCTAATTTTCACTGGCAGAAAACTATTTTTCTATTTTCCTGCTCCGGGCAATCAAATGTTTCTGAAAACCATAGTGTATGAACAGATCAAGCAATTCTGAGGGCCTAGGAAATGTCAATGCATATGTGGTAGGATAAGTGTATAAACAAGGTAAATCATCTTCATTTAGAAGGTTCTACAAATGTTAGAAATGATTAGGTCTTGAAGGAAAGAGGAGAAAACATGATGTGAAATAAGTAGATTACTTTGAGAGAAAAGTTAAAAGAAGTGGGTTTATGGTGACACATTTCATAAGGGGAAATTTGTTGGAATTGGTAGAACTAGATTGTCTTAGTTTGGCAGCTGATGCCCGGAAGTGGAACTAATATTCAATCAATAAATTCTTCAACATCGTACGTAGCTACCTGTTTGTCAAATAGTTGTATAAGATTGCCCATTTCGATCCCTCGACACACATAATTTGAGTTTTAATCAGAAACTTCAGCATGTTTGATCCTTGAGTGGTCCCACAAATGTAACATATACTCAAAAGTAAATCTTATCTGTGCAGTTTAGGAAGATTAACTATTCTTTTCAGTTCAATATTACTTGTTACACAGAGCTTGGGTATCATATCTTTACAAAGCATTCAAGATTACAAAGTTCTTAGTCTACTTTGACCTGCACCTTCTAGTTTCTTAACCAATCAAGCATCTTACCGGTCTGTGGTCCATCATACTTATATTTGTTCTCCCCTATAATTTATATGAGCTCAGCAGCATTCCTTACCTCTTAGATCTTATGGCACCGGATGAATTGGCTTGGGCCTACTGTATTGTGTAAGCTTGAAGGGTCTGCTTTACCGTCTGCAAGATCATTAAATTGGTACCCACATGCTGAAAACATGGAGTTGGTGTCCAATTGTTTGTTCTGTGTCTTATCCATTGAGTGGTCCTGTGATTTGTTGGTTGGATCCCAGGTGTCGTGATTTGAAATATCTGGTTCCATGTAAAGATTATTTCACTTCTATATGAAAGTCTTAGTCAAAGATCTTGAAAGTTGTCCACATTTATTTCTCCGATATTTTCCTTGGTGACAAGAATGCAAATGCACCAAATACTTGAAAATTTTTTCTGGTTAGGTATGAACTTTATACTATATCTTCTAACTTTGCTACCTGCATCTTTGATCACCTGGATCTGCAAGATTCTAGCATTCTCTGACAGTATCTTGATTTGAGTGTTAACATGAATGTCAAACCTTCTCTGAGCCTTCTGTTTTTCCTGTTGGCAGATTAATTGTTCGTAAGGAGGAAACACAAACAATCTGGATCAAGCCAGGATGGAAGAAAGGAACAAAGATGACATTTGAAGGCAAGGGGGATGAGCGACCAGGAAGCTTCCCTGCCGACATAGTCTTTGTAATATCAGAAAAGGAGCACCCCAATTTCAAGAGGGTAGGCAATGACTTGGTTCTGAAAACAATTAAGCGTCGAGCAGCGATCAAGTATCATGGAGCTCCTGAAGGGTGGCACCTGAACTCAACTTTACATATGTTCTTCCTCCCACTTTCATCCTGTTGTAAATATATGAATCTTGTTCAAGAAATGTTTTCATGCATATAGAGATGATGGCCATGTAAAGGTGGTGAAGGGACTTGGCTGCATGTAGGACTGTTCCACATTCCAAGAATTCAGTACTCAGTGCTCTTTAGCTGAAACCATGGAGATATCTCTTGCTCTAGGTTATTGAGTGCTTGATGAACCACTCAAACCATATTGATGATGTTTTGTAGCCATCTCTTTCCTATGGCACAAGAACATCTGCATCCTAACTTGATGCCTCAGTCATGATGCTTTCCCCTGTTGGTGAGCTCTGTTCAATTCTTTCCATGGGAGGAATGTCTGCATTTCTTGTGTTCTTTCCCATCTGTTTGGATCCAAAGTTCCTTTTGCAATTGTCCATGTGATGGCCTAAGCACCTGAAACAACCCACCAAAAGTAATAGCCTTACCACTGAGCTAAAGTATACAAAAGACATGAAACTCTTTGGAACTACAAGAAACTTTACCTCTATACTTTCCATAAGCTGAATATAGTAGATGAAAAAAAAGAGGTATAGATTTTGACTCATCATACCAACTTAAAAACGATCGATCAATGAGATGATCCTAATGAGAGAGACATGAAGATCACGATGTGTGTCGAGAAGGCTTTCCCTAACGAGAGAGACCTTAAGATCACGATCGAGCAAGTTTACCATGAAGGCTTTCCTAATCCTTCGCCTTCGTCCCATCGATCGTTTCATCGCGAAGCCATTAATGTAATCATATGCTGTTACATTCAAAAAAAAATGTAACAGTTGAGAAGGCGTTATAACAATATGTCAGTTGTTACATCGAAACAGTGTTTGTCGGTGAAGCCTTCTCCTTCACCGCCTAATACATCATTTAGCTTAAGCGGAAGCAGAATCGTAATTAAATAAGACATGGGCATATTTATAAAGATAGACGCTTCGTGGCCCGACAACAGTCGCGACTTAGGATCCGACGGACGATGTTAACGAACCAGGCCGATCCCACTCCCCACCTTCTCGGTTCTTTGTTGTGCGCCACGGTGGCCTGTCGGGGCGCAAGTGGTCGTTTGAATCGGAACTCTGGGCAGCAGTCCTGGCTTTAGAACAAGGATCTCACCTCACTCACACTCGGCGCTCGCTTGTTTCCTCCTATAAAGCCAGCTTACTCTTTCTTCCGTCTCCGTCTCATCTCGAAGCCGTCGGCCGAGGGTGAAAGCCCTCGTCATTCCTTGGTTCGGTAGAGATCTCCGGCTGGAGAGAGGTACTCGTGGATAACCTGCTTTTGCTACCCACGATTTCGTTTCCGTGCCATTTTCTTGTTCTTTTTTCTTGTGCTCTGGTCATCTTCATTGTAGATCTTTCCCTTTGCCCCTTTTCTCTTTTTCGTTTCGTTTTTATTTCTCTTTTTTAGGTTGGTGTTTCTTTAGATCTGGCACGGATAATTGGCTAGTTAATTAAGATGCGAATCTTCTATCTGATATATCCAGCGTACTCTTATCCGCGTTGATTGATGTAGATTTGTTTGTTAGATCTCAACAAATGGGTTCGTTAATCATCAGTAATTATCTGGGACTTCTCCAATTTGGAGCTTGACCTATTGTTTCACCTGCTGGTGATTGGATCTGCAACCTGTTCTAGAGATGAGACTCTAGAAAATTTGTCTTTTGGTCTTGAATGTTCTTATTGAGATGCTGAAGTGAAAATTTCTCAGATCTGTGAGTCGATAACTTTAATCGGCCTCTCTTGCCTTTTTGTCGTCTAGAGGAGGTATTTTTAGAATAATTTATGACGATTATATACATGTTTCATTGGTTACTTACTAGCTGATACTGATCTGTAGTCATAAAGTGATGCTTCTATGAATGTTAGTGTTGCCGTCACTTCTTTCTGGTTTGATCATCTATAAGTTGTGGCTTTGGTAAAAGCTTAACAAACATTTTGGTCTAAATTTTTGCAGTAGACAAATGAATACCATAATTTCTCTTTATTGTCCCTTTCATGTACAAAATCTTTTCTTAATGTACCGAATGAGACATTTTGGTTTGGTATATTGCTAAAGAATGACCAATGAAAAATCAATTGGTGTTCGCAGACAAAATATTTGGATAAATTTACATGCAACAAACATGGCATTTGGGAGAAGCTCAAGGTTGGATGGCAGGGGGACATCCTCATTATGCTCGACAACTACAATTGTCGTGTTTGTCGCCCTTTGCTTAGTTGGAGTATGGATGATGACATCCTCAACAGTCATTCCTGTGGAGATGGCTGATACCCAATCTGAGACTAATGACAAAGTTGCTAAGTCCGATTCTAGGTCATTTGAGAATCGTTCGGGTGATGTCACCAATGATTCAACAAGCAGTGATGGCAATGGCAATGACAATGAAAACAATGTTCCAAATGAAGCCTATTCTGCATCAGATAAAACTGCTGAAGTGCCAGTAGAAAAAACCAAAGTGAAGGATCTTTCAAAGGGAAGCAATGATTCTAAAAATGAGTTGGAAGATACTTCAAAAACTGGTATCTTTAGTGATGTCAATGGAGAAGGAGGAGGAGAAACAATCAAGGAGGCTGGAGACGTGGATCAGGAGATTGACACAGGTGACCAGGCAGATCGTCAAGATCAGAACATAGAGGACAGATCAAAGGAAGCTGAAAATGATGATGATACTAAAACGGATAAGAAATCAGAACAAGATGAGGTATCAGATGGCGGCAAAAATAAGGATGAAAACAATGAAGGTCTGGTAGAGGAGAAATTGGAGCAAAATGGAGACAAGAATGCACCACAAGACTTCGATGACGGAAACAAAGAGGGGGATCAACCAAAGGACACAGGTGGCAATGAGGTCTTCCCATCTGGGGCCCAGTCAGAGCTTTTAAATGAAACCAATACCCAGAATGGTGCATGGTCTAGCCAGGCAGCAGAATCAAAGAACGAGAAGGAAGTGCAAATATTATCTTCACCTGACGGCCAAAATTTTGATTCCACCTGGAAACTCTGTAATGTCGCTACTGGAGAAGATTACATTCCTTGTCTTGACAATGTGGCAGCCATTAAGAAGCTACACTTCACTGGGCATTATGAACACAGAGAGAGGCACTGCCCTGAAGAGCCACCAACCTGCCTTGTTCCTCTGCCAGATGGATACAGACTACCAGTGAGGTGGCCCAACAGTCGGGAAAAGGTATTCGCTTGGCCATTATTCTTTTTTCTGTCTAGTAACTTCTTTCCATTGTAAAGCTTTGGTTTCCTTGCTTTATGGTTTGCCGCAGATATGGTACAACAATGTGCCACATACCAAGCTTGCAGAAGTGAAAGGACACCAAAATTGGGTGAAAGTTTCTGGAGAATATATCAATTTTCCAGGAGGTGGAACTCAGTTTATACATGGTGCACTTCATTATATTGATTTCATCCAGGAGGTACACGAGTTTTATTTACCAGTTTGGCCTTCATCAATACTAATATTACTCATCATCCTGAGTGCTTGTTAATTTAGTCCACTGGAATAGTCATACCTGTTTCCTGGTTGAACTTTTTATCAGGTTATTACTTATCCTCTACTCTGCACTCCTTGTCACTATTAACCCTGCCAGTTCTGGTTTTTGAGACAATCCAAGTCACTCATACTGTTGTTTCTTGTGCTATTCCATTGACCTATTGGATTGTGCATGATGCATAATTTTGCATTTGAGACTTCTCTTGCAGATTCCTGCAGTTAATTCATGCTTGTTTCTTATTTGCTTACACTTGCTTAGTAACATCACGTGGAATCATTAGGAGATAATAAAATGGAGTTGGATGTAAAAGTTCTGGCTTTTTTTTCTTCTCATTTCCTGCTATCTAGATTCCAGTAAGGTATAACCGTTTGTTAGGTTTTCTGGTTTTCTTACTGACTAGATTAGGTATTTGATGGAAACAATCTTCCTGAACACTATTCATTTTTCCTTTGAGAATAATTGCAGTCATTGCCTGATATAGCATGGGGAAAACGGAGCCGTGTTGTGCTGGATGTTGGCTGTGGAGTGGCTAGTTTTGGTGGTTATCTCTTTGATAGAGATGTTCTGACCATGTCATTTGCACCCAAAGATGAGCATGAGGCGCAAGTGCAGTTTGCTCTTGAGAGAGGCATTCCAGCTATATCAGCAGTCATGGGTACCAAAAGACTTCCTTTCCCTAGTAAGGTCTTTGACGTTGTTCATTGTGCCCGGTGCAGAGTGCCGTGGCATATTGAAGGTACTTGTGTTGATTAAGCTTGTTCTTTCTCTTATGCCATTGGATCTTTGATCTAAAAGTTGAGACCTATAGGTGGTATGCTTTTGTTGGAGCTGAATCGGTTGCTGCGTCCTGGTGGTTACTTTGTCTGGTCAGCAACTCCAGTTTACCGAACTGATCCAGAAGATGTTGGGATCTGGAAAGGTAGAAATCGTGGCTTATATTTATTCTATTTTTGAAATAGGTTCAAAGGAAGGGCCTACATTGTTTGATTTGTAATCTCAAGGAATATTGCCAAATTATCTATGCCTTGCATTTTAAGTATTCAAATGACAGCTAGATTGAGTTAACAAATTTTCTGTATATTTCCTTATATCATAAATTTAACTCCTGAATTATCACAGTTTACATTGCATAAATTAGGGATTGATTGCACAATGCTGATGATACCTCATATCCATCTCTCTGGTAAACTATTTTAAGAAATTTTTTTTTGTGATCTTCTGCCTGAAAAAAAAAAGAACTGTGTTCTAGCATTTCACAAAGTGAAGGTTCCCTGTACTACTGACTTCTTTATCTTCTACTAGTATATGTTTTAATTGTTCAAACTATGAAAAATCACTTGCATGGTGATATAATAGGCTTCAGCTAGTCATTTCTGTTTCACTTGTTGATGAAGTAGATATATAAAGGCAAACAGTCACCTGGCTTGTCTCTTAGTATATGTGTCAACAAAGTAAATAGGTTGAAACTGTCCTAACCCTCTTTTGGATGCCAGCCATGACTGCACTGACAACATCTATGTGCTGGGAGATGGTCAATAAAACAAGTGATGAACTGAACCAAGTTGGTTTAGCTATCTATAGAAAACCTATTGACAATAGATGCTACGAGAAAAGGTCAGAAGATAATCCACGACTTTGCCAAGAATCTGATGATGCAGATGCAGCATGGTATGCTTTTTATTTTGGGGGGAGGGGCTGGGGATCCTTTACTTGCTTGGTTTCATCTATATGAAGTATGTATGTGCAGTTTTGGTGACATCTGCTGGCATGCAGGAATGTTCCACTCCAAGCATGTATGCACAAGGTGCCTCTAGATTCAGCTAGTCATGGAAGGCTGTGGCCTGAGCAGTGGCCACAAAGGCTGGAGAAGGTGCCTCACTGGCTAAACAATTCTCAACCTGGGGTTTATGGTAAACCTGCACCAGAAGACTTTGTAGCAGACTATGAGCACTGGAAACGGGTTGTTAGCAAATCATATGTCGGTGGAATGGGAATTAACTGGTCTACTGTGAGAAATGTCATGGACATGAGATCTGTATATGGAGGGTAAGCACATGCTTATTTGTATTCTAGTATAGCTTTGACAGGCATTATTCTTTTCCTGCTACAAGTTCTATATTTATTTATGAAAATTCAAGTCGATTGTTGATCTTATCAACATAGGTGCAAACAACACTGCAAATATTTTACAGTTTGCTTCACAATGACTGCAATTTCTGTTAGAAATTATTTAGTTGCATTTGATATGTGAGTTTTCTTCGATTGTGAGGATGCATGACAAAGCAAGATGTTTTAGGGTAACGTGGTCTGGCTAACACCGATATTCTAGTATATTAATCTAAGTTCAAATTCATTGCCTATCAATGACCCATAAATCTTTGCATAGGTTAATTCTTCTAGAAAGTTCTACCATTGTTGTTATAATTTTTCATGTTGATTTGGTTTGTGTAAGGCAGGTTCTTTCTTTCAAATGCTCAGCAACCCTATATGTTTAGAAACATGGCATGAATTCTTCGTATTATGTTTTCTTCTCATATTTCCTGAGTGTCTTCTCAAAGTTTGGACTGTGCTTTATTCCATTTTCTAATGCATCCGGAGGCCTCACAGCAAATTGCAATGTATCACATTTTATGTGTTTCCTATTAATTTTTTTTCTTTCAAATTTTGGCAGGATATTATGCCTTATGCCTCACAGCAAATTGCAATGTATCACATTTTTTGTGTTTCCTATTATAATTTGAATTATTATTTTTTTCAAATTTTGGCAGGATATTATGCCTTAACATGCTTTCCTACATCTTCAGCTTATATCAATGCATTTATTTCTGTTGTCGTTTTCAGCTTTGCTGCAGCTTTGCGAGATATGAAGGTCTGGGTGATGAATATTGTCTCAATCGATTCACCAGATACACTCCCCGTTATTTATGAGAGGGGCTTGTTTGGAATGTATCATGATTGGTGTGAATCATTCAGCACCTACCCAAGAACATATGATCTTCTCCATGCCGACCATTTATTCTCTAAAATCAAGAAGAGGTACGTAAATTTCTTTTGCACTTATTTGAATATGGATATTACTTATTTTATCTTTCTAGACGCTTGAACTATTTTTGTCTCAGTGGCATGCATCTTGTTGTTCATCTTAAAAGTGATTTTATTGCTTTTTTTTTAATGCACGTGGATGAAAGATGATATATATATAGACTTGAAGCGGATAGGATCTTCCTGTAAGTTAGATCTAACTGTAAATTTAAAACCACTAAATTGAAATGATGCAAAATGAGATTTAAGCTTGCTCATAAGGTACATCTAACCATTCAGCTCATCCTATAATTCACAGTAATCCTTGCAGTGGTTAGAAATCTCTCTCCTTGTCCATAGTTTCTGATGAATGAACTCTGGAGTTGTGAAAGTTCTGGACAGGTTAAAGAGGGCCTAAACTAATGTATGTTAATTTTATTAGGGCTTTTTCTTATGACCTTAGTGAGTTTTGATATTTAGACATATACTTTAACCCGGATAGTAACCTTTTTCTGATCATACTGATAATATTTGACATACAACTATGGCATCTGGATGATCAGCTAACCCTAAATATAATTTTAAACAAAACTAAACATACAGGATAATAGAAAAAAACATCATGAAAAATTTCCAAGTCATAACCTCCAACTTGATAATAGTGATTATCGTGTAATTAGATTCAGAGAAATAAGATGCTTTATTAAAATTTTCTTCTCTGAAAGTTGGATGCATTCTAATCTAAAGGATTCCATCATATGTGCTTGTGTGTTATCGTAGACATTTTCATCCAAAATTCACCCAATAATTCCAATTACCAATCATGGTTCTGTCACATTTCCATTTTAGGTGCCAACTACGGCCTGTAATTGTTGAGGTAGACCGGATAACAAGGCCGGGAGGAAAGCTGATCGTGAGGGACGATGTTAACACAATCAGTGAAATAGAGACCATGGTTAAGTCTCTGCAATGGGAGATCCGGCTGACATATTCGAAGGACGATGAAGGCTTGTTGTGTGCCGAGAAGACAATGTGGCGGCCAAAACAGGTCGAGACGAGTATGCCGTAGAGAGTAGGTGTATGAATGCTGCCATTTCTGAGGGAGATGGGTATGGTATGGTTTTTGTCGTTATTTACATTTTCAAGAAGGGGAAAGAAAAAATTGTGCAAGTTACTAATTTCATAATTAATTCTTCTCGAGGTCAAAGAAATTGTTCTGCTAGAGATTATCTAAGTGCCATTCTCATGTCGAGATGAATTGCCGAGTCATAGTCATATTTATATATATGTATATATGTATATATATATTTATGTATTTATATATTTATCTATATATACATATGTATGTATGTAGAATGAGTCAATTATTGCACTTTTTTTTTCTTTTATTACTCATAAAATGCATTACTCATGATGTGTTTTTGAGAGCTAATTATATATTATTTTATGTAGTTTGTCATCTTTAGTATTTAGATCTTTATGTTTTAAAAAATTATATTGATATCTCTATAAGTGAACATCTATGTTTATTTATCATAATGTGATCGATTTTATTAATAGAAATATGAAGATAAAAAATAAAAAAAAATATTTTTAATATTTCAGTTGATGATGACGGACGATAATGCTAATGAGAGATGAGGGTTATTGTGAATAAGGAGAGTGGCAATGAGAGATTAGGGTCACTCTGTATCTGTGTTGGTATTGATGCAATGGTTCAGCGATGTCACTCTTGCATCTTCGTCGGTGCTAATGTAGTGGCTGAGCGATGTCACTCGTCTCTACGTCAGCGTTAATGCAGATATCGAGTAGTGCTGCTTTGCAATTATATTAATACCGATATAGATAGTAACAAAAGGATCACTCGAC
The DNA here is from genome assembly GCA_001649415.1 of Musa itinerans. Lineage (NCBI taxonomy): Eukaryota > Viridiplantae > Streptophyta > Magnoliopsida > Zingiberales > Musaceae > Musa > Musa itinerans. Next base: position 96,283 of record LVTN01000101.1, on the reverse strand, counting down.
AACTATGTCTATGTTGATAGAGTAGCTCTTAGCTCTTGTTGTCATTTTTTTATTTACAACAGTCATCTGTAGCCCCTAGCAATATTGTCGTCTATCATCATCAACTGAAACATTAAAATTATCTTTTTATATTTTATTTTTATATTTCTATTAGTAAAATCGATGATGTTAAGATAAATGAACTTAGATGTTTCACTTTTGTAATTATATGGATGTCAATATAATATTTTAAAGTATAAGAATTGAAATACTATATATAATTAATTACATAGGATAATATGTTTTTAACTTGCAAAATGCAATGCAAAGTGAGCAAAGAGACTGGAAAATTAGTGAAGCAGGGTAAAGGCAAGGCATGGCAAAGGCCAAAAGGAGCTGACCTCACCCACCTTCCTCTTGGGCCAGCAGCCACTGCTGGCCTCCTACACTTCCTCCAAAACCTACAGCATCAGCTTCTCCCCTCCGGGCGCCCAACCTCGCACAAGAACACTACAAGGGAGGCAGTACACGAAGTCCTTTTGGAGTCTGCAGCATGTTGACCGCTAGAATACGGCACAGTGCCCCGTCCCACTTGAGACACATGTTACTGCCGTGCCCACCATGGGGTTCGCTACGTCGTCGCTTATCAGATACCGGATCTGCTCCTGCAACCTCATGTGTTGGTCGCTTGTCATTTGTGGCGCCATCACGTCCACCTCTCCTCTTCCCACCTTGCAAATTCAACTCCTAACTCGAGATCCACGAACCAGTCCTAAAATGGAGACGATCGATGAACTAGAACGCATGGCGTCTATAGATTATTCGGTCCGTTGTGAGTTACAGTGGGTGGATGAGGGAGAAGGGGGATGATCAGGTGGACCGGAGAGGGGAAGGGGAAGAGGAGGAGAGAAGCCAGTCGGTGAAGCTGTGGAGCGTCTTCATGTCGGCCCGGTAGTGGCGCTGCGTGAACTCCAACAGCTCCGCCCACGTGAAGTCCGGGTACAGCCTCGCGCCGCCGAGCTCCCCCGGCGGCGGCCGGACCACGCGGTCCTCCCTGGGGCAGAGGAAGAAGGCCAGCGACTTTCGTTGCCGGCGCCTGTTCACCACGGCCCGGTGCAGGCAGCTTTTGTACCTCCCGTTGGACAGTGCCTTGGTCCCCAAACAAAACCAAAATCAAAAGGCACAGAAGCTATCAGAAATTGCAGGTGATTTCACTGTTGTAATAAGACAATGCAGATCTGTTTCTTTCTGCAAGATGACAAACCAGACAACCATGCTCCTGAATCTTTACATCTTGTGTGTCCTCTCATCTCTCTTTTTAGTGGATTACTTTGCGGAAGAGTTAGTCAGACTGTTGAAGATGATGAGCCTGTGGCTGACATGATATGGCATGCAGCAAATCATCCTAAATATTGCTGCCAAATCTTGGATTTGATGCACTTCACCGACATGCCATACATGGATTCAGTTCATCAAGGAAATTAAGGTTCCCCAGCAGTGGAATTGTCTTCTAAGTACGTAATCTCAGTTTTGCAGTGTCTAATTTACCAAACATTTTATGTTGCATGTCAATCTAATAGAAAGAGAACTTTCGAGTAATCAGTAGGCGCAGAGGCAGCTCACGTACCATGAACGTATCACCGATGTTGATCACAAGGGCGTCGCGAATAGGCCGGACGGACCGCCATCTGTCGCCGTCGAACACCTCGAGCCCGTCCACTTGGTCCTGTCGAAGAATGGTGAGCGAGGTGGGATCGCAGTGTGGGCCGGTGCCGAGCGTCAGCTCCGGCTCCGGACATGGAGGGTAGTAGTTGCATCTCATTATCGACCGACTGTCCTCGAAGAAGTCTCTGTAGTGGGTTCTGTCCGCTCCCAGGCTCATCGCCAAGAGCTCCATGATCACCAGAGATAGCTTCTTCATGGCCTCGCAGTATCTCTGGAAGACCAACCTAATCAAGCACCGAAGAGGTTAGAACGCGACGTGAATGGCAATGCCAGTCCCTTTGGGTCTCGTTGCATGTCGATTGTAGGGTAATCTAATGGCTCACCCCATCCTCTGGAAATCATTGCCTAAGGTGGACGTGAAGTAGTCGACGACGACGCGGTCGTCGCCGGCCTCATGATAGCCGAAGGAGAGGGTCTCCTTCCAGGGCAGCTCGGAGGAGAAGCGGTCGGCGTGAGCGCCGGCGTAGCCCCACATGCTTCCGGGCTTCCTCCGGACGCGTAACTTGCGGCAGAGCGGAAGCCCGAAGAACTCGTCCATGCAGCCAAGCGCTTCCCGGGCGAGCGACGCGTCCACGCCGTGATTGGCGACTTGGAAGAAGCCGTGGGTGGAGCAGGCGGCCCTGACGCAGTCGACCGCCCGCGCCGTGGACGCTTCGTCGCCACGAATAAAGCCATCGAGGTCTACGACAGGGGAGTCCAGCTCCTCGTTGGCGGTCGGCCTGTCGCACCGAGGCCAGATGAAGGCCTTGGGGATGGTGGCTTGGTTCGGGAGGAGTGCAGAGTTGAAGACGACGCCGCCGGAGCCGGCTTCTCTCTCTTTGTCGAGGGCCAAGGAAGGGCGCAGGACAACGGAGGTGGGGTTGCAGTCCATTGGGGAGGACACACCAGCGATTAGACCGCGTGTGGAGGGTGAGTGTGGGGGAAGGACAGGTGCAGGAGAAGGGACAAGAAGGAGATGAAGGCAGGTGGGTTGGGGTGGGGTATTTGTAATGGAGGCAAGTGGAGAAGAAGACAAAGGAGGTGATAAAGGGTCGGCACTTGGTTTGGAAAGCATAGATTGGAAGGCAGTGCAGGGTTGGGAGGAGAAGGGGTGAAGTGGGAGGTGGGAAGGAAGAAAGGCCAATGCCGCCCATTGGTAAGGCCGAAGAGATCCGAGGGTTGGAGTCTTTTGGCAGGCAAACCAACAGCTGAAACAAAAGTGACGCCCCGCTCACAAGTCTCTAACGCCACATACAACAACAACACACACAAACACTGTACATCAAGATCTCATGCCACCTACTGATGATAATATTACTACTAGAGGAAGAATCTTATCGACGCATGTAAAGCGACTGCCTTCGCATAATCTTATCCATAAGCTACATAGCCATTGGTAACTTACCTGCTTCGTGATTGGTGGAGATGATATCATGACTCGGAACTGATAAGTTAATTGGTCTATCAATTTTGTTTATTTTAATTATTAGTTAAAATATTTTTACGCTAATTAATCCGTTCTCAATCATATAAAACCCTGGTTGGGTTAGCATCCCAGGGAAGAACCTGCAAAGTCAAGAACACAGCACTGGAAACCAAGATCAACTATGTCGAGCATGATTTATACCGCTAAAAGACATGGAGAAATCAAGTTACTTCCTCCTCGATCGCCATGCATGGCTCTTCGTGGTGCTCTCTCTCGCACCCACCATACCTGGCAGCCGTTGGCTTCTTGCTGCCTTGTTTGGTGAGATCCCAACTCGGAGCTTTAGCTTGCAATCACGACGACGACACATCAACTCAATATCCTAAGATGAGTTTGTTTGTGGTCCCTCACGAATTGTTCTTGCCGAGCAGAGACAAAGGGCCGTCAGATTCCCATGTTGTGAGCTGATTGATGCACACAGGTCGTCGTGGGACTTGCGTCAATAAACCTTTTGTGACGACGAGGGCGTAGCCATCTGATGCGACCGCCGCGCTTGTCCGACCCTCGTAAAGTTTCCTCCGCCCATCAATGCCACGGCTAGCCCGCTGTCCTCCGTTGCAGAGTCGGCTTGTCCTTCACGTACCTCTCTGCTCCTCGCTTTTCTCCTTCTTTTTCGCTTTTGTCCTCGATTCAGACATTATCTTCCTCGTCTCGAACAGCTCTTCCATAATGATGGAGGTGGCGGTGGCTGTTCCTCGACGTGAAAGAGTGCCTGCAGAGAGATGGACGGTAGTAGTGGGATGCATTCTCGTTCCTTTTTATCGTTTCCGATCTGTGTGCCAGTAGCGTCGCGTGCAGTGGGACGGAATTGGCTTCTTTGTCGGCTTCACGTACGCCGGTGATTGAAGTCGTCATCTCTTTCGCCGCTGCGCAGACACTTCTTCGAAGACTGCCAGTATGCACTGTTTAGGAGCTTTAACTCGCTGTTTATAGCAGACAGTACCATGACAGGTTGATGTGCTTCTGTTTGTACCATTTGTCTTACCAATGGGTGTATAAAATCTGCACATCGTCCTTTTCTGCAAAGATCATTTAGAACTAAAGATAGAGGAGGAAGACGCATTCATATCTCCTGCCTGAGGACAATGGAGAGAGCTTGCCACAGCATCACCTGGACTACAAAATGAGCTTCTCAAGATTAATATACGCAGTCTTATCCCTTCAAACAAAGCGATCACTATGAATACAGACAAATCATACAAAATATTCTATTTCTTTCTTCCCACCTTAATCACTTTTCATTTTCATGGAGAACAATCGAACTCTGCCTTTGGCAGTAAACCATATGAGTGGTCTGCTTCAATCTCACTGTCTTCACTCCACTGACGATTAAGTATAAGTTTGTTCTGCTAGAAAGATGCTCTCAAGTCGGATTACTACTTGTCTCAAAAATGCAAATGTGTTGTTACAGTCTTGAGGATGAGATTATCTGCTTTCTCTCTTCTTCTCTGGTGGAATGATGTTAAAGACTATCTATCACACATGATCAACTTGTATACTTGCGTGAACCAACTCATGCAGCAATGAGTGGAATCACAAGATCTCGCCCAAACACAGCATTGTTTCCCAGCAATAAGTCGAATCACAGCAAAATGGTGACTGGCATGTTCCGATAGCTCCCAATTCTACTTAGTGCTGCTGCTACAGATGGTGTTTAGGAGTGCCAACAAGCTGAGCTTGATGGAGCTTTTCCTGGTCCCAACTCTGTGGAAATCAATCCCATGTCTAAATTCTTGATTGAGCTTGCTCCATTAAGCGTAAATGAACTCAGTTTATTTGGAATTGAACTATAATTTCTTCAAACACACACACACACAACACCTATACATATGTTTTGTTCAGATATATAAGCCATTGATATTCTTGAGTGTGCTGTGGCATATGTTCTCTTGCATCAACTTGATTTTTTATCTTCTCTAAGATGGAGGAGGTAACTCTCAATTGTTTGGTTGGCCAAGTTGATATATTCTACTTCTTTTCATTATTTGCTCTGTCAAACCAATCTTAGTCAAAGAAATGATGTATCAAAGATCTTTGAAATTTCACTTAAAGAAATGAAAATTTTGGTAGGTTGATTTTGTCAGTCTCAGATATGTGATTGCCTTTAATTAGCTACTATTAATTAATGTCTCTTTGCTACTTTTGTTTATTTTGAGAATGCTAACTGGATTTTTGACAAGGGTTCAGGCTTTTGTAAACAATTTCTCCAATGTCATCTTCTAATCCATTCATCCAAGTATGTTGATTGATATAAGGCTAGCTGTATCTGGTTATCAATTCAAATATAAGATAGAAGAGATACATCAAGATCATAAGTTGACATACATTCTTAATGCAGAAATTAAATTTATTTCTCATCTTATGTATGAGATCATAGTTTAATATTTTTAAACTATCTATATCTAAATTGCTTCTTTAACTATCTATCACTATCATGATCATACCACTCTGGGATTTTAATGCTACTCTCATGAAAATTTACTCAGTGCCATAAAGCCTGATGCCAAGAACACAAGTCCTCTCAGGTTTACGTGGGTTAAGTAGTGTCACATGAAGGGCACAGCCATTACTCTCCCATGCAAACGCAACTGTTTCCACTTTGCACACCCACCTCAAGAATTAAAGGCGTTCCTCTATATATGTTGGCATCTCAGCTTCACTGCTCCTTCACCTCCATACCTCAAACCATGGGCACCTGTGTTAGCAAATGTTTTACGGGTCCTCTAAACAACGTTGATTCTGATCGTGTGGAAGATAAGCTTGTCATCTCTGAATCTTCTCCTCCGGCCAATCCCCTCCCCGCTGATCTGATACGCATAACAGAAGTCGTCGCCATCTCCTCCTCTTGTTCTTCTTCATCATCTTCTACTACCTCTGTTTCTTCTCCTAATCCTTCGACTTCACCATCGTTTTCTCCTTCATCTTCTTCCTCTCCGATTGCTGACTGTTCCCCTCAAACTCCACCTCGACCCAAGGCAACCTCGTTGACGAAGGGAAAGTTGCGCATAGTCACGGTTGACCGGGAAAAGAATGTACCTGTGGATCCTCAGGTCATCAGACGTCCAATCCGACGACCACCGAAGCTGCCCGTCGCTAGAAGTAACCCACCGATTCCGGCCAAGAGATTCCGTTCAAGCTCGCCGGCGTCCGTTGCTGAAAGGAGGAGCTTCACGGCAGAACGTGGCCCCACGGCGACACTCACGAGCAGAGTTAGAACGAGCTCCTCACCGAAGCTGCGTAGATCACGAAGCTTGGTCGGAGGTCACGGTGCTGCGCAACCCACTGCCGTGAAGAAGAACGTCCGACCTTCAGCCCCCGGCAACTCGTCAAGCCAAAGGATCTCGAGCATGGGGAAGAAGACCTGTTTGTATCAAATCCGCCAACCTCAGCTGGGTCAGATCGGAAGCAGGGAAGCTTTTCCCGGACACATCTCCATGGATCCTCCCATGGAGGACCTAAACAACCCTCTGATTTCTATGGACTGCTTCATCTTTCTTTAGTACAAGGCATTTAAGGCTTCTTTTCTTAGGGTTATCGTTCTTGTGCTCGTACACCTTAGGGTTTCTTTCACGGGTTATCCTTGATGTTCTTGTGCAATTTGTAGTCGTCCTTAACTGTGTGGGTAGGGTTCGTCATAATCTGGACTTGTACTATGATCACTTTGTTGTTAGATCGTGAAGAAAAGAAGCAATATTTCGATCCAAAATATTGGATGCAAACACGTCTAATCGCATGCCTCTCATCAAAGAAGATGAAAACATGTTTGAGAAGGTTTTACAAGTGTGACATTTCTAAGCAAGATTAAAATATATCCTAAGAAATTCACAAAAATATTTTAAAGATAAAAAAAGGAGTATAAATGGTATACACATATGCCTCTAAATATTAATCCTCCATATATGTATCATTGAATTTGATAAAAGTATTAGTTTTTAAGTACCTATAATAACACTTTCATATTCTTTGACTTCTTTTTTTTTTTTCAAACTTAAATTATCTATACTAATTTTTAAATATCTAAAATAATACTATCTCCCGTAGAAGAGACTAAGGGCTCAAGACTCTCGTTTTAGCGTTAATATGATAAATTAATATTTTATCGGTCCGTCATTGGTGTGACCCGTAGGCTCGTGAGAAATTATCCACTTTGAACAATGGGTAGGCTCGTACGATTTTATCATTTCGAAACTTATAAATCTAAAAAAATATATATTTAAGGGTAAGAGTGATTCGACCGGCTTACGATACGATACCTTAGTTCTCACTAAATATCATATATATATATGATTTTATCAAAAAATAATATAAATAATTACAGACCAGCAAAGAATCATTTTCTTTTATATCATATAAAAGAAATTATTAAAAGCATAAAGACATTTAAACTGGTGCCAGCCTGGATATTCATTTTGTGAGTTGGACTTAGCAACTACATTAATATACACAGACAGATAATTCTGTGCTATCATTCTCACCAACGCTGCACACCCAAAGCAGCAAACAGCATAATCGATGGTTACGTTCCATCAGTCGCGGATGAAATCGAGTCAGTCAAGAATCGGAATCATAGCCGGTCAATGAATCCACGATTCTGAATTGATTTGATGATTCGATTTTAGTTATATATATATATATATATATATATATATATATATCCACCTTATAATTTTATATTTCAATCATATATCCTTATAAAATCTAAAATCTTGGATATAATATATTTTAAATTATATATCAGCGTAAAATAAATGAGGGATGATTGATGTTAATGGAATTATATATTTATATATATATATATATCATCCTTATAATTTTATATTTCAATCATATATCCTTATAAAATCTAAAATCTTGGATATAATATATTTTAAATTATATATCAGCGTAAAATAAATGAGGGATGATTGATGTTAATGGAATTATATATTATTACTGTTTTATTATCATTTATTTTATTTCCATGTTGCTTGTCTTCCTTCTGTTCGTCTGTTCGGTGGCCTCTGTTGGTGTGTGGAGGTGCCGAGAAGGAAAGGGCAGAAGGGAGAGGAGGAGGGCGGAGATCGCCGGATCATCATGTGGTGCCAATCGTGCCGGGAGGAGTACGAGGAGAGGGACGCGGGAACGTGCAAGGAGTGCTATGAAGAGGCCAGCGAGACGGAGGAGGAGCTGAAGCGCGAGATCGACGACCTCAAGTCCAAGGTCGCCTTCCTCCGTCTCGCCTCCCCCCACGACCTCGTCTCCACCACCGACCTCGTCCTCCACGCCTCCTCCTCTACCTCCCCTTCCTCTCCCTCCAATCCGAATTCCTCACTCTGCACCACCCCCGCCGTCCCCGCCCACCGCGCCGTCCTCGTGAGCGCTCTCCCTTCCTTTCTCCATCTTAGGTTATCTTTCTTTTGCATGATCTAGCGATGGGTAGGTAAAAGTTTGCGTCTTTTGCTTGATTTGCTTGGAAATTTGCATGATGGGATTAGGGTTTATTCTCCGTGTGAACTGTAGAAAACATCGTGAACTTCAATTTCACTAGTTCGGATATTGTAGAAGATATGTATGAACTCGAGGTGATGATCCACCATGACATAGTGTTCGGTTTTTGAGAAGCAGCAGGAATGTTCTTCTTGCAGGTCACTTGATTGATACTGATATAGAGATATATCAAGTCCACCTTGTACTAGAATGCTTATACATGTGTATAAAGAGCGTGTAATGTGCAAACTTATTAGATACCTAATCCATGGTAGGGTGCAAGATGCTCAAGATTTACTCGATATCGTCAAATTGTGATGGGTTCATTTAGTATTTCTGATTTCATGAATCTTGCACTTATTGTTGATTGGTTTGTCGCTTAATGTTCCTCTTTTGTATATTATTCACTCCCCCTTCTCCTAGCCATTTATCAATACCTGATTTGATATGCCTTTGTCTCCTTGAAATGTCGAGGCAAATGGGGATAAATTACTTTTGATGAGTTGCTCCTAAATTTCTACTTTCTTTATGTTTTTCTCTTAACTTCTTCTCCATGTGCGTTTGATTTCTCACTGTTGCTGCCTGCAATTTGTGTTTACATCTAATATTTTTGAGGTTTCACCAAAAGAATTTTACCAAAAATGCACCAGATCTTCTATGAACCAGGGAGGTAATCAGATATTTTGAACTAGCAATCATATGCATAACACCTTGGGATGGAAACAGTTCAGAGACCCTATAAGTCCATTCTCAAACACACCGGCCTAAGGAATGTCTTTGTTGTATTGCAAATGCACAAGATTTGTATCTCCAGGAGATGGTCGAACATAAAGCCATATATCTGTCTGAAAGAGTTGTTCTTTTGTTAAATGAGATGACTTCGAATTAAATTTCATACGTTTCTTTTGATACATGAGATGACTTCGAACATAAAGTTCCACATGTCTGTTCCCAGGTAGTATCTGTATGTGTTCGTCTATACAAGTTAGATTTCTAGATAGGCACTCAACAAAATAAACTTGATTTGGAATATAATCAGCTCTCTCCTTTAATTGGGCCTATATGGTATCCCAAAAGGTTGACAATGGTTTAATGGTCATATAAGCCGAACAAAACAGTCAGCATCGATATCTACTCTTTTTTTTTTTTGTGGTAAGAGAAATATAATTCGTAGACCAACCAAATTGATAAGCTGGTTCATTGATGTTCTGATGGATGCTCCCTGAATTGTTGGGCAAGTTTTATATGTAAATATTTTTCAATAACGTGGTTACCTTTTTCTGTTATCCTCTTGTAGATTAGCAGGTCTCCTGTTTTCAAGGCAATGCTGGAGAATGAGATGGAGGAGAGCAGGAGCGGCATAATTAAAATCTATGACGTCTCTTATGATGTTCTTCGGTCCTTTGTCCACTACTTGTACACGGCAGAAGTGCTCCTTGATGAACATATGGCTTGTGACCTCTTGATCTTGGCTGAGAAATACCAAGTGAAGCATCTGAAGATCTTCTGTGAGAAGTTCATGACATCCAAAGTGAACAGTGAGAATGCCGTTGCAAGTTATGCCTTCGCCCATCGGCATAACGCCAAGCAACTGCTCGAGGCCTCCTTATCACTGATAATGGACAACATGGCCACGCTGACAGAACGCGAAGAGTACAAGGAACTTGTGGAGAAGGACCCACGGCTTGTGGTGGAGATTTATGAAGCCTACCTCACTAGGCAGGTAAATACAGCGGCCAAAGATTTAACGTTGCAACCATAGGATGTAGAAACTGCAACCAGGAAAGACGAAAGTGTTCGGTTCAAGTATTAATTGCTTTTGAGGAAAATGTTATGAACATTTTGTTGATTTATATTCATTGATGGTTCTCTCGAGCTGCTTTTTGTGACACTCTTGAAGTTGTATCGATGTTGTGCTGCTTGTGGCCCCATGACAAATGTCTTTTGGCCATTCCTTCTGTTAGGGATAATGCCTGCAAACAGGTGCTTGTACCTTCTCTCTGAAGATAATTTAACCTTTGAGACATTCATGGTGTTATAATTCCTCCATCCTTGAGCTGATTCCATATTGCTCTGTGCATGATCTGGACTTTTAGTGGAAGATGAAAGATGAACAAGTTTGCTTTTTATCTGATCATCAAGTGACTTGATGTTAAGATTGTTCATGTCTCAACAGAGCCCAACTTTAAATTGAAGTGGAAACAGTACTCCTTTTCTTTCCTTGAAATAATAGCCATCTTGTGTCTTGTAAACAATGGTCATGGAAATAATAGGGTATTTATTAGATTGTGGCATAAAGATTCCTATGGATTTGCACAGGGAAATAAAGAGAGAAAAGGATAATTAGAGTACAATATCATCATCAATCTCCAACATTGCTACTAAATCTTCCATGTGAACATAATGCCAAGTCTCGAGTCATTGGTTTCACTGATTGGAGCAGCAGATCAAGCAATCAAAACATGAGTTTGATATAAAATATCTTAAAGTGATCTATTTTATAATTAAAAAATATTAAAATAAATATATCTTAATATATCAGGCAATTGCAATTTCTCAACCTATGAAGTAAATTTCAAGCAACTCATGTATGTTACAATAAGAAAGGGCAATTTATTTTTCCTGTAGAAATCAACATTTGTCCGTCACAAGTAATTTATTACTCTTAAGCATCTTTTATCTCTCCAACTCAATGAGTCTGAGAGACCTCTCACATCCATCGAAGCACAAGTCGATGTGAACCCATAGCAACCATCCATGTTGAAACTAGTTCTTGATCCAGCAAAAGATCAGATGAGACAGGCTTACTAGTATGCTTTGATGCTGCACATAAAGAAGACAACTCAATATTATTTTTCCACACATGGAAAAGGAATTACTTGGCTTCTCAAAAAAGACTAAATAACAGAAATAATATCCATGCCGGCAATCATTTGATGACAATGTCCGATTTAAAGTTCGGGTCGCATGATGATGCAAACGTCTAAAGACACTACCCAATCAAGACTTAATGTAAGAACCAAAAGACACAAGATACATTACAAGAGGATAACTGAGATAAATAATAATAGGTGACAAATTCCATCTAAAATGAATTCTATATATCTTTTAAACTATTGTGAGAAATTTGTTTTTCAGAGAAAGTCTGATATACCCATGCTTTTCTATTATGCAGTTTCCACATAATCGTATACTTGCTCATGGTTTCTTTCATCCTGCTCAAGTCTCCTCTGATCCCTATGCTATATTTCTGATGTTAGTATAAACCTTTAACATTGCAGAGCAACATTGTTATTGACATGATTTGATTGTTATGTTGTCAAATGACCCTTCTCGAATTTATAGTAGCATTGCTAGATTCATGTCCTCGATTCACTTTGCTGATCGACATGGAATCATGCCATAGCAAGCAAATTACTTATTCAAACTTCTGAACACATAATTCTCAAATTTCTGGTACAATATGACTTGTTCAAGCAGGTTATGTACTAACTTGTTCTAAGGAGTCAGAGATGATATGTTTCTTGATCGAGGTCCGATCTAAATTAGATAGGAAAGTTAAAACTGTTTATAAAAGAAAAGGCATCCAGTTTTTTTCCTCCAAGAATGATTGTTGTCTTGATCAAATATAAAGGCAATCTCAAAATCAGAAAAGGAAACGTATGACACCATTATTTTTGATGTTAGTATAAACCTTTAACATTGCAGAGCAACATTGATATTGATATGATTTGATTGTTATGTTGTCAAATGACCCTTCTCGAATTTATAGTAGCATTGCTAGATTCATGTCCTCGATTCACTTTGCTGATCGACATGGAATCATGCCATAGCAAGCAAATTACTTATTCAAACTTCTGAACACATAATTCTCAAATTTCTGGTACAATATGACTTGTTCAAGCAGGTTATGTACTAACTTGTTCTAAGGAGTCAGAGATGATATGTTTCTTGATCGAGGTCCGATCTAAATTAGATAGGAAAGTTAAAACTGTTTATAAAAGAAAAGGCATCCAGTTTTTTTCCTCCAAGAATGATTGTTGTCTTGATCAAATATAAAGGCAATCTCAAAATCAGAAAAGGAAACGTATGACACCATTATTTTTGATGTTAGTATAAACCTTTAACATTGCAGAGCAACATTGATATTGATATGATTTGATTGTTATGTTGTCAAATGACCCTTCTCGAATTTATAGTAGCATTGCTAGATTCATGTCCTCGATTCACTTTGCTGATCGACATGGAATCATGCCATAGCAAGCAAATTACTTATTCAAACTTCTGAACACATAATTCTCAAATTTCTGGTACAATATGACTTGTTCAAGCAGGTTATGTACTAACTTGTTCTAAGGAGTCAGAGATGATATGTTTCTTGATCGAGGTCCGATCTAAATTAGATAGGAAAGTTAAAACTGTTTATAAAAGAAAAGGCATCCAGTTTTTTTCCTCCAAGAATGATTGTTGTCTTGATCAAATATAAAGGCAATCTCAAAATCAGAAAAGGAAACGTATGACACCATTATTTTTGATGTTAGTATAAACCTTTAACATTGCAGAGCAACATTGATATTGATATGATTTGATTGTTATGTTGTCAAATGACCCTTCTCGAATTTATAGTAGCATTGCTAGATTCATGTCCTCGATTCACTTTGCTGATCGACATGGAATCATGCCATAGCAAGCAAATTACTTATTCAAACTTCTGAACACATAATTCTCAAATTTCTAGTACAATATGACTTGTTCAAGCAGGTTATGTACTAACTTGTTCTAAGGAGTCAGAGATGATATGTTTCTTGATCGAGGTCCGATCTAAATTAGATAGGAAAGTTAAAACTGTATATAAAAGAAAAGGCATCCAGTTTTTTTCCTCCAAGAATGATTGTTGTCTTGATCAAATATAAAGGCAATCTCAAAATCAGAAAAGGAAATGTTTGACACCATTATGCTCCAAAAACTCGGTAAACATCTAGACCAGTGAAAATTCCTACGGGTAACCAGTTCAACGAATCTCCATTGTCACATCGAAGAATTCCCTGAAACCTAAGCAACAGCAGATTTCCGATCTGTTACAACGAAATTATACTCGCTGTAAAGCAATTTCATGATACATACTCTTGTGAAAAATCATCACACACTCAAACTGCTAAGAATTGCAAGAATTCTGCGTTTTAAATTCAAAGGCTGTATAAAGATCATTACCTTAGTCTTTAACAATGAAAGTTTCGTGTGGTTAGTCAGTTTTTAATCCACATAAATAGAAGTATTAAATCATGAGATTGTTCACTAAGATGAACACTTTCTTGCAAGGAAGTCGTGCACTAATAACTTCTTTTAGCCTTTGAAAAAGAAAACTTCTTTCAGCCTTTTCTCCTATAGACTTTTCCCTCGAGCTGAAACATTTGATATTATGTCAGTTCCCATGCTTGGTCTCATTCTTTCTCATTCTCTGTATCAATATGCTTTTAACCATTTGTCTCTTTAAATCAGAACACCAATAATGTATTAGTAGTATTTAGTACTTCAAATAGCGGTCTTGCTTCACGCTACCTTGGTTAAGTAACTATATGTCTCAACCCCATCAGACTCCTTGCAATCTTTTTCCAACAGACTAGAGAACTATTTTTTCTTGATGGAAAGAATGCCATAGAATTCCGACTAGCAATGGGGAGCTATCATGTATATTTGTATCTAAAATAGGGCGTTACTCAAGATTTTATGGAACTCCATATTTCAGAGATTTCCAATTTCTTACTGGAAAGCCACCAAGCATAAAGCAAGAGGGATTAAAACCATATAATTTGATAAAACCAACAAGTGCAAAAAAGAATTTTATGACTTCAATCATGCACGATCTATTAACAAAATTTGAAATGTTAGCGGACAAGCATAACCAATTTGTGCTGTCATTTAAGCGGTACAAATGCTTACATAAAACTAACACATCACAATCACTTCAACAGAAGCTGAAGATTAATTAGCGACACTATAACTTCAATGCAAAATATCAATGTTATATGGAGTCTTAATGGCAACAACAAGTAATCATACCTCAGTCTATCCGAACAATTTCAACCATTCTAAACTGCTGCAAACATGTTGGAGTAAGACTTGGTGAAATATGAAAAATCAGCAGTAGGAGGCAGCATTGGCACTCTTTCTCCTTTCCTCAGAAGCTCTTGCAGGACTATCCTCTGCAAAGTAATGACAGAATCTGACTTCTCCCAAACAAATGCAAGCAGTCCATTCTGAAGCACATACAATGCGCCAGGCTCGAGATCAGAGCATAGGAATCCGTAACTGGTGACGACGCCTTCTCCATTGTAACTCTTCTTAACTTCCACTCGAGGAGACTCTCTATCTATACCCCATGGAAACGGGTTCTTAGGTGCCTCATCAAGCCTCACAGTGAACATTGGAGAGCCGTTTGGATATAGGAGACGCTGTGTTCCTTCCAGAATCTTGGTTGCAATCAGAAGACGATGTCCCCTGACCTCCTCATAAGAAAGCAACACCAAGAACAAGGCCTTCTCTGGCTTATCTTCAGATGGCCAGCCAAAGGTGCCACCCCACAGGCCGGCATGCTCATGGCAGGCAGTTGGGACCTGCATTGGGAGCTTATACAGCGCAAACCAGTCATAACTCATATCGGGCCACGCCATATTTTTAGCATCCATCTTGTGTGCTGCTTTTAAGCTTAGTCCGATGCTATCACTAGACATCAAGAAGTTGAGCAGTCCGTCTGGGGTGCTCCACCAATAATTTCCACTGCTTGATACCAAATCAGCCACCTGAGGAAACATTGATCTACTGATATACTGTTTGGGCTCATCTCTCAGGTTGTCAAACACCGAGAAAAAGGCCTTTCTTTTGCCAGCGACGGTGCTCTGGTGATCATTAATCCCATCGCAGCCATCAAGGCTTCGATGCTTCATCAAGCCCGGCACCAATCTGTTGACGGCTTTCATTTTGATGCGTCTTCTGTTAAACATGTGCATCTCAGTGAGTTGCGACCATCGACCAGCCAAGAGCTTTGTGTCGTTGCAGGGAGAACGACGTTCGAAGAGAGGAGCGGTGGCCAGGTCCGAAGGAATCTCAAGGGCGACTGCGTCGGCCACCTCGTTCAGAAGCCAATTGCGGTCGCTGAAGGACAATTGACTAAATGGGTTCGCCGGAGGACTGGAGATGATGTTGGTATTCAACCGGCGAAGATGTCTCGTAAAGGTTGGATATTTGCCCTCGGAAAGGAACGAGAAGCACCCGGAGTAGGGTAAGCGAGGACGGTTTGGTGGGAAGCAGGGGTCTCTTTGACGGACGTCGACCTCGAGGAGGAGGACGTTGCAGGAAGAGTCGATGGGTTGGACGGAGCCCGGGTAGAGGCGGTCCTCTCCGCGATCGCCACGGCCATGGAGAAAGAGGCGGGAGGGGGCTCCATCGGCGTCAGCGAGGACCTCGAAAACCGGCGCCCACAGGAGAGGTCCGCTGTCGAGGCCGAGCGGCCCCACCTCCTGAGGTATGACACTGACGCCGACGACGGAGAGGAAGCCCCAGAGGACGCAGACCACGTTGCGGAGTTCGGGGTTCTGATGGACCCACACGCCGAGGAGGGGCGCGACGGAGGCGAGGAAGCGACAGAGGGTGAAGTAGGAGTCCACGCCCTCGCGCCACAGCGGGAGGGCGTGGGGCGGCGGGCCGAGGCGGCAGCACTGGGCGTACCAGATCTTCTCGGAGTCGGCGATGGCCTCCCAAAGTCCTCGGCAGCATAGGGCGAGGGCGAAGAGGTCGCGCAGGCCGAGGCGGCCGGAGATGGAAGCCAGAACATCGTCCGGCAGCGCGAGGAAGAGCCCGGAGCCGCAGACCTCGGCCGCCGCCTCGCCCGACATTGCTCGAGGATCCGTAAAGGTGGCTCCTTTCGTCACTCTTCTCGATCGCAGACCAAAGGATAACCAAAAGCGGCTCCTTCTCTTCTCGTATCTCGTCAAAGTTCTTGGGTTGCCTCGTCATAGAACCAGAAGAGAAGCGGAACAGAGAGAGAGGAGCGCCGTGACGGCAGCGATTCGGAGTGATCCTAGGAATCTTTTGGATTCTGCACCACCGCCACGAAGCCTCTGACCACACCGTCGGTTTAGCTTTAGTAGAACCTGGAATCCGAACCGAACCAAACCAATAACACGGGTTTTAGTATCGGAACTGAACCACGGTTCCGGTTCGGTCGATTACAGTTCCGATTTAAACTGATAATTTTTAAATATTTTTTTTAAAATAATTATAATCTAAAAATTATTTTTTTATTTTTTATTTTTTATTTATAAAAATTGATGTACATCACCAAAGGATAACCAAAAGCGGCTCCTTCTCTTCTCGTATCTCGTCAAAGTTCTTGGGTTGCCTCGTCATAGAACCAGAAGAGAAGCGGAACAGAGAGAGAGGAGCGCCGTGACGGCAGCGATTCGGAGTGATCCTAGGAATCTTTTGGATTCTGCACCACCGCCACGAAGCCTCTGACCACACCGTCGGTTTAGCTTTAGTAGAACCTGGAATCCGAACCGAACCAAACCAATAACACGGGTTTTAGTATCGGAACTGAACCACGGTTCCGGTTCGGTCGATTACAGTTCCGATTTAAACTGATAATTTTTAAATATTTTTTTTAAAATAATTATAATCTAAAAATTATTTTTTTATTTTTTATTTTTTATTTATAAAAATTGATGTACATCCGTTACGATTGTAAATCTATAATGACATGACAAAATAATTTAATATAAAAATTAAATCTCTATTGTTGTCGATAGTCTCTTCTGATCAATCGAACAAGAGATTATTTTCTTCACAAATAATCTCTTATTTCTATTTCATTGCCCCCGTCCAATTGTTGAGGTAAGCGTGAGCTTTCATTGATTCAGGGGTTATGCTTGATGTGGTTTCATCTAGGATTCGTCCTCCCACGATAAAGGATTACTCAACAATTCTCATCGGAGTTGCTAATATGTCCTTCCAAATTTCATTAAGATTGAAAATACCATCTACTCTTAAATTTAGATAATAAATAGATAAATAATCGCTTAAGTCATCTAATCTGATATGTGAATCAAAACCACATGTAACAAAATAAACCGATAGAATTTGTAAAAAATAATTAATCCATTTTAGTTTTATAGCCATGTCATGTATAAACCATCATCATTTTCATATTCTTTTACTGCACTAACAATATTAATATAAATAATTAAAATAATATGTGCAGTAGGATAATAAACACTGCACAAAGTATATGTTGCATTATTAAAAACTTTTAAAATTCATTCACACATTCCAATATTATGGACATAAAAATATATAATAATTTTTTATATTCAAAGATTTTTTTAATAATTTATATGTATAATTCAATCGGGTGGAAACATCTCTAAGAAATCTTTTGGGTCTTTTATCATTTAATTTATAAAATATGACTTATTTTTTTATTATTTATGGATGACTTATTTTTATTATTTAAAGCTTTTGGTTTACTTTTATCATTTAATTTATAAAATATGACTTAATTTTTAAGAGATTTGAGAGGTATTTATAAGATTTTTAAGTATTTTATTTCCTAAAATGCCAAAACTAACTGTTATGTGGAAAGGGCAAATCTATCTTCTTCTTTTTTTCATTAAAATAATTAAAATATCTTCGAATATAACCATTTAATTGGCTGAGCCCAACAGTCAGTCAATAGCCTATCGATCAAGATGTGTTTTTCTTTAACCGCCAAACCGACAGTTCCGGTTTCACAAAACTACGAATTGAAATCGATCACAGCCTGCCGGCCTCCACAGCATTGTGATCCCCCATATGTTTTCTACCGCTTTCATGGCATCATCGTCTGTAGAGATCTACAGAAGCGACGTGCTTAGCTAAATATCAATGAAATATAATGCAGAATTTACATATCATTTTGATGATAATAGCCAAAACACACCATCTAAGTGCATACCAACCCCAATAGATCACGGAAATCAATACCACGGCAAGATTTTAAACCTTGCCTTACAAAACAAAACAAAAACAAAAAAACTTGTGTTTGCAACAATTTTCAAGTAATCAAGAAATTTCTTAATTTCTCTTGCGAAACTCTAGTTAAAATCACATCAAAGGAAATCAACAAACAAGTTCTCTAACCACTTAGAGCACAGAAAAAGAGAAATGGCACGACCGACCCTTTTTTAAGTTCAGATGTGTCAAGTTGCAGCATGTTACATAGGGAAAGCAGCAGCTATTGCAGAAAGGTGGGAAGAAGCATAACACATGTACAGGTTGCAGCTCATGAAAGCAAATGCTTCTACTGATAATAACTTGTAATGAACTGTTAATGGAGGAAAAAAGAGGGGCCACCAAATGGTGACAGTAGTTGCATCAAATGGTGGCCGAGCACAAAGGGTTTCGTTGGCGGAATGTTAAGAGGACTACTAATCAGATGTAAGGTCATACAATCAAGAAACAAAAGGTAACAACTAAAACCTGAACTAATTTATGTAATCCTATGTCGCAGCAAATCAGCTTGGCTGGTCAGAACCTGTAGGACCGGGTAATTCGAGGCTTGGTTTCGGTTGGTAACTCATATTTGTGTCATCCATGGTTCTGGGCGACTTCTGCTTCTCAGTGATATGCTGAGAAGGAACCTTCTGGGAATGAATATGTGCGTCACTCAACTCTGATTCTGCCTTCCTCTTCAATTTTTTCTTCACATCAACAAAAGCTTTGCTTGCATCCTCCGGGTTCGTGCTCATGTTAGCAACTCTAACCTTGTCAGGATTTTTCAGTGTATGTTGACTAGAATCAGCAGGTTGAACAGAATCCATTGATCTGCCTGTTGAACCAGCAGGTTGATTGGAAATTAGCTTGTCCAATGGAGCAAGAAACCGAGCAGTGGCATCAACGACTGGGACTGGCTTCTCCTGTCCAGCTCGTAGCTGAGCAGCTGGATTAGTCTCGTCCATTCTCTTTGTAGAAGCCAACTTTTTCCTCTTGATTCTCTCTTCATCATGAACCTGAGCAGCATGCATGAAAATGTCATTTTCTATGCACAAGCAAAAGCCTCGGAACTACAACTTTCACAGTTTACAAGAAAACAAAAGGGTAAACGTTAGATAAGCATCAACTGAAATAGAGCTATAACAAATGCCCTCTATTTTGTCAGTCAATTGGTAACAAATTTGACACCTTTGGTGCTGAAAATTATTAGGTGTTAGAATAACATTGCTGATTAGAATAATATCCCAGGCTTAGAAAAAAGCTATTTCAGTTAATAGATATCTCTTCTTGGCTTACTGCTACAAATGCCAATCCATTAGCATCTGTGAAATCAAAAGCATCTGAAATTTACTTGAGAATTCACAAGGCATTATGGGGTCTTCCTACAGCGATAGCAAATATTTAATGGACTCGCAAGTTTGTGTCCATAAATAATTTGATTAGCTATCTTCTTGAGTCAGAGCAGGATTTTTATTTCTATATCTGACTTGAGAAATTTAAGTTGTGCAGCATCCCAGCTAAAAATTTTTACAAACTCATTTAAACCATGACAAATGCATACTGCTCTCTAGCAAAGGGAAAGAATATGTTGGACATGCAACAGCCTCAGACAACCACAAGTACAACAGGATCAAAGTTCAGACCCGTCACTCTCTAGTCTGTTTCAATCTGCCAGGCACACTGAGAAGAAATCTGTTACTATACTACCTGCTACTTAATGTCAAATTTTCAACTTCCACATTATTTATTGAGGCTTTGAAAGTAGATTAGGATATCTGAAATTGAATTATCAATCAAGTTTTAGTAAATATCACTAGCAAAATCAATGTTTATCATAACCATTAGAAATCTCAAGTATATGTTAATTGCTTGTTTATCATAACCAGCAAAATCATATTCTGGTACAAAGAATATCTCAACTTCCACAACAATTTTAAACCGCAAGTATATGTTAATTGCTAATTATACAAGACAAAATTATTGGCATTTAAGATTTTACTGCAATGAGATTTTGTACTACAGTAACAACCTTAACCATTAAAAATCAACAGAATGCAGAAATTAGATACTACTGATGCGCAAGTTGTTTTACACAAAGAACGTGCAAATTAATAAACCCATAATGTTCAAATCAAAGGAAAGAATTAAAAGAAAAGTCACAGAGATCAATCCAGATATCAAGACCTTATGCTGCCTGTAAAGTGATCTTTTCCTTTCCTTCGATCTGTAAATGGCATCTTTGATTCCAACATTATCCATGTAACCACTGGGCCACAATTCTGCAAGCTGGCAGGCAGGAATAAACATGTCAATAGAAAAGTAAGAATCAAGCTAATTAAAAGTGAAACTAAGCAAAAAAAGGATACTATGATAACAAACTTTACTTTGAGAAAATGTTTTTTCCTTAGAAAAAAAAGAGTGATAGAGCAACTGTGTTTTCTTATAAGAATAACCAACCAAAAGAAATATGCATATGAAAGAACATCATTTTTTTGAAAAAAAAAAGGGGGGGCAAAATAATAATCAATCAGCATTTAATGCTTCAAGGGATTATTTGCTGGTGAAGTCACAATTTTAATTAAACAAATAATCTAAGAAAGAAGAAATGAATTATATTAAATGGTCAAAGTTTATACAAGCAGACTTCTATGAAAAGAGATCAACAAACAAATAGTATAATTATATATCAAATCAA
The DNA here is from genome assembly GCA_001649415.1 of Musa itinerans. Taxonomy (NCBI): domain Eukaryota; kingdom Viridiplantae; phylum Streptophyta; class Magnoliopsida; order Zingiberales; family Musaceae; genus Musa; species Musa itinerans. The sequence continues at coordinate 74,927 of LVTN01000101.1, read as the reverse complement.
GAGAATCCTTGAGATATTAGCACTACCTCTACATAAAGCTTCCTGCTTTGAGGACCTTTGTCTTCATCCATTCCCTGAAATAAAACATAGATAAAGACATGTAGAAAATAAGTCCACCCAGAACCTATGCAAAAACTGGACTATGAGGGCATTTAATTTTTGACAAGATTAAAAAAAACTGATCGACAAACACTAGGATGATAACCTTGGATAAGCCAAAAACTTCTAACAAAGGCCTTTGAAGTCTATGAAAGGTCCAGCTTTACATATAATATAATAGCTCATCTCAAAGTACCCTCCTCAACCAAACTCCTTATTTCTCGTCTCCTATTTTGACATGAATCGGCATCCAAATTTCATCTCAAAATGAAAGGACTTTATGAAATTAGTTATATTTGGTACCTCAACATACAAATCATAGAGATCACAGATCTTGTCTTCTAGTGCAGCATCCATACTGTATCTACCTTTTAGAGTTCTTCTTTCATCATTATTGATTTCCTGAAAATCATCAGCTGAACCATCTTGTTTCTCAGCCAACTGTCAAAGAAACGCATCATAATGAATAACAGGAAGCAACTGAAACAAAATTCCATTGAAAACAAGTAAGACTGTGTTCATGTCAATTGTGAATTAATAATCGATTTTGATATCAGGAATCTAGCCTGTCCACTAGTCAACTAAATATAAGACCAAAAACATGACCTATAAGCATACCTTGGACTTCAACTGCGAGACACGTGCTCTGATCATCTCATTGACTTCCCTTTTTATTTGTTGAAATCTATCAGCTTTCTGTTGTTTTGCTGAAATACCTAACTCAACCATCTCTCTCATATTTTTCTACAAAAAGAAAATGATCTATTAGACTGGAAAACATAAATACCAGACAACTTAGAAGTGAACTAAAATAGTGCATAAAACCAGAAAAAATCCATCAACAACATGGAAGAAAAGCACCATCTCTTATTCCATCAATGTACTGGCATACATCAAAAACATGAAAGAACACTAGCTCATAAATTGTCATCAATGTAATCAGCTTTAAGAAACAAGAGAAACTAAATGAACCTCAATAAAGTATTATCAACAACAATTGGAATTGTATATACTAAATCTACAAGTAAGTTACCACACAATATTTAACCAAAGCTCCTTAGCACACCTTGTAACCAATGTATGTTTAGTCTTCTGAAGCCTTTAAGCTTGGATCAAATGGCTAGCTAACAAAACTCACAAATCAAAAATGGTATGCAAGCAAAGAGTTAATGTTCCTAACTTCCATTTTGGCCAAGATTTCACGAGCAATAATTGTACAAAAGTGCGCCTTCAGATCAAGTTTTTAACAGTTGCAGACTCCTTGCAGAACTCTCCCCTCATTAGAGATGTATTAGTCTATGTTTTAAATATTTATAACACCAGTAGCAGTCTGGTATTAGATCAACTTCTTAAATGCTGTAAAAGGAGATATCACACTACCTTGAAGTCAGTTCTCCAAGCTCGGAAGCAGTACCAATATCTTCACTCACTATTCTTCCTAAACAGTTATCTCCACTTACTGTTCTTCCTAAACAGCTTACAATCAGATTTTTGGTGAAGTGAGAGTATGAAAAGAGAAAAAAAGAAAGAAAAGAAACCAGTGGGGCAATCTATGAATGATTAAAAGAAAATCAGATTCTTATTTAGTCATGAAAAAAAAAACAGAACTTATTTACCAGTGAGGCAATATGTTAAACAGAATTATTCTGCATAATACACAGCATATTGTATATTTTCTCTTTTTTGGAAAACATGTACAAAGAGAATAATAGTCTTTAGAAACTCCTCCATGTAGTTTTGGAACCCTTAAATTCCAAGAGAAAACAGTGCTAGTCAACTGAGGAGTGATCAACTGAACCTTTAGACTCTTGCATATTAAAATATTTAAATATACTGGAGTAGAGCCGCAGAGGTCAACCAATCAACCGACCTATCCTGCAGATTGGTCAATCAGTAAGCTGTGAAACTCGATATACACAACCCCAGTCTAAACATAACTTCAGATTGCAGCAGCAATAGTCCCACATGTCTATAACCACAAGAACACTCCTGAGCCCCAAATGTGGTTAAAATGGTTAGAGAAGCTAACAACATTGCACTGAGTCATTGCCATCAAGAACTCACCTAACTTTCATTCTGTTCCCACGTTTGAGCCATGCAGCTTTTAGATATGATGTTTAAACCTCCTCACCTAGCAGCGCAGCATGTGAGAATTGCATTTGTGCAGAAGAGATACCTGTCTCCAGTGAACTTATGGAAACACTGATCACAGCTTTTGGGCAGATACATCAAAGGTGTTGTTTTAGCTCTAGGTATTCTAGGATTCATCCTCCAACATTCACATTTGAAGACCTCATACGAATTTTCGTCAATGTGAAATCCATGGGTTGAAAAACCGCCTGGACACCAGCCCTTTTCGGGTGGTTCTCTCTCAACCTTGAGCCCCACCCCATAAGCCACCTGCCTCCCAAATTGCTACTTGTGCTGCTCAATACTTCTCTTCCTCTTCCTAGTCCTCTCCTCTTCTCCTTTTTCTCCTCCACCTCCTCTATGGTTCCTCCTCTCCCTCCTTCTCAGTACCACAACACGATCAAAATATCATGTGTTAGTGTACTCCTATGGGCTGAACCTGTACTGGTCTGGCCAACAGCTAGTACAGATCCAGTATTTGAGACTTCAAACCCTGGTGAAAACATTTCTTTGCTCTGCAATTCACATCCTTATTTTCTTCACTGTTCACGTGCATATACCTTACAGTAACGAGCATGGTTGATATTTTAAAATTTCATTTGAATTATTGTTTGAAATCAAATCCAAATCCATCATTGTTTAGTCAATTTTTTGAAAATTATTAATCTATTATGAATCCTGTTGATTATTGTCATCGTTAGTGTGCTTGTATAGTTCGACCTACATATCACTTCTCTGTCTGTATTTAATAAAACTGTGCAAGTTATTTGCGATCTCAACTCTCATGATGCTTGTGCAGTTGCCATAGTCTGTCATCCAGAACCTAAAACTGTTAACAACTAACCAGTGCAAGCATAATGCTATGGAATTGGCTTATAACTGTATATGAGGTGTTTGACTTGTATAATTTGTGTTTGATTCATGACATTCTTCACAATCATGGTGTTGGACTCACAGCACCAAAGACAAATATTGATGTTTGCCTCTTTGACAAAGAATATGCCACCATAAACGTGAATGGTGTTTTAGCATTCGGGTTTGAATCGTTTGATATAATTTCCTATACTTGCATGGTAATGTTATTTAGCTATATAATATAATTCATATTTAACATGCTCTCACTATACTATTTGACTTGGTTTGGCTTGTAATAGTGCAATTAGATGGCTGGTGAGTTCATGAACTATCAGATACTACAGTTGTCCTAACACTTCAGGGAGGACTACTTTGTCGTATGATAACTTCAAGAAAGTGGAAATCATTGCTCAAGAATTTATTGCAACTGCAGTCATTTCTTGATTGTCATTTTGCCTATGGTTATCATAAAAGGTTTTGCGCTGATTAAACAAAAAGGCATATAGTTCTACAAAAGAAGCTGCTAAGCACATCAACTTAAACCATGTGCAGCATACCAAATTAGCTAATCCATGTAACCAGGCATGAAATGATTGCAAAAAGTTAGAATCATGACTATGGAACAACCAAATAAAGTTCAGTCATACATTGAAAGAAGAATAGCAAATGTTTCAATGAAGATTAATTACAATTAACAGCACAGATCGATGTATGGAGCATCGACAACCTCATGCAGAACATGTAAGATGAAGCTTCATGGCTAGCATAATCCAGGTAAAACAAATATAGGAAAATTTAGTTCATCATGATTAGCCAATGACGATATTTAGAACTTCAGATTTTCTGAAATTACCTTCAGTGTCTTGCGCTGAACTAGGTGACCTAGAATGCCCATAAGTCGATCAATCAACTCATCTTCAGAAATTTTACCTTGGCTTGCCTGCAATAACAAAGAGAACCATTCACTTTTGTATTGTCAAAAATTTCAATAGAAAAGCAAAATAATTTGTCAAATCATAACTAGTAATCAAGGAATCTGTAGATCCTGGCCAAATTACATCTGTGGAGTAATTTTTGTATGATATGATGTTAAGAAGCCAAGAGGATACTTTAGGGGATATACACACGGGAAGAGCATAAACCCAAATATGAGGGTCTGCCATGTGATCATGGATGTGCTCAAGAGTACCAGGTCTGACTCATAATTTATGTTTATGAAAATATAACTAGAAAGACATGCTATTTAGACATTCATACCTCAGAGCCTCAAAAAAGTTATCAAAATTGTTATGTATTTTGACTATTTGGTTCTTGTTCACCTCTCAGTATTTTCTCAAGAAAACCTAAAGTCAAAATATTTTACAACATCTAGGTAGTAAAGGACTGTAACAAGAAAGCAGAAAATTCTAGAAAGTGAGAAAATAGAAGCATGATAAGTAGATTTGGTTACCTTGTAAAAAAAAAACCCAAGTGATTGATGCAATTTCAACTTACACCTTAGTTTTCTTCACTGTCTACTAGGCTGATATCTAAGATCTTTCTGACACCGTTTTCACAGCCCCATGAACTTAGAAGATTCAGCCCCATGACACCGTTTTCACAGCCCCAGACTGTTGGATTTGCAACAGTCTGGGCTGAATCCATGCAGATCTAGCCGACATCTTTACTGTCTACTAGGCTGAGATCTAAGAGCTTTCTGACACCATTTTCACAGCCCAATGAACTTGGAAAATTCAGGAATAGCTGAAAGCTACTAATTTTAGTGATCTATGTTCGATTTTCAACGATCTGGGCTGGATCCATGCAGATCTAGCCTACATCTACACATATCAAGGAGAGATTTGCATACATCTATGGTAGATATGCACAGATCCAAGTTAGATTTATTCAAATCTTAGGCAAGCCAAGGCCAGATCCACGTGACCTAGCCTAGATCCATATACATTTAGCCTATATCTACTAGGCCCAGTCCATGAGGATCTAACCTAGATCATGTGGATCTAGGTCGAATTCACAAAATCTCAAATGGATTCAAAGAGAACTCGATCAGATCTGAGCTTCTCCAACTTCAATTTAGTTAGATCTAAGATATATTTGCATAGATCAAGCCTGACATGAGGTGAAAAAAATTTAATATTAAGATGAAAAATCTAAGTACAAAGCTTTAATCAAGAGAAAGTAACAAAAAAATCTTATTTTAATTTCAGATTTACCAAGGTCTGAAGATAAATACCACTCCTTTCTTGACTTTGATCCTTAATTTGCTAAGATTTGAGGGAAATTCAGAGTTCGGGAAGTAAATTTGAGAGAGATTAAGCATAAAATGGGAAAATAGCGTGAAAGTAAATAGTTCATCATGAAGGAAGAGATTTTTCAATTGGGTTAAAGTGGAAAACCAGAAGGTATGCAATAAATTTGAGAGAGATCGAGTGTAAAAGGGGAAAATGGGGTGAAAGTGGCTGGTGGGGGTGGGGGAAGGGGTTCCTGACTCAGGTTAGAATGAGAAAACAGGGAAGTAATTACCGACAATATATCAACAGGTACAATCAAAATAATAGGTATGGTATGAACCAAACAGAGGAAATTGCCGGATGATTTTCAAAAACAAAAGCACTTCATAGAAAGTCCTGTTCTTCTAACAAGTAGGAATCACCACTCCTAATGCCCACCAAATGACTTAAGTACACCCAGGACCGTTGAGCATGAAGCCATCAAGTTCACAATCAAATAGTAGCAATGCATGTCATCAGAGATATCACTAAATGTGATAAATATAGATAAGGTTATTCAGCAATACCGATAATCTTGCAACTTTAGCAAGCTTCTGCTTTACTTCCTGCGGAAGTCTTCTCTTAATGCCTTGAAATGCAGGATCCACCTCATGAACATCAAGACTGGGTGGTCTACCTATAAAGATAATTCCAAATTAATAATAATTAAAAGAATGCTTATTGAGGTTACACATAAGGGAATTCTTATTAACAAGTAACCAATATGAATTCTCAAACGCATACATTCAGCCACTATCTTTTCAAGATCACGTATGGCCCGTTCAAGTGTGGTCCCTTTAGGCCTCATGGAGGAACTTTCTTTCACCCTTGTGGACGGTTGCTGCAGCAATGGATCAAAGATCAAATAGCAACCAAGATAAAATAATACAGCACATCAAAAAGAAACATTTCCATCCTCAGATAGTGAACAATAGGATGTATGTACAACTGAAGGGGCAACAGTAACAGTAGAAACAACTTGCTTCTAACCTTCTAACAAATTGCTTCATCAAAACTATACTGAAACAACAACAAATGATAACTATGTAAGCAGTCATCTATAAGATCTAATTCACTTGTTCCATGGGGCAGCTAAACGGTTATTATGGGCACCATGACTTACTACAGTCACTAGTTCTGCAAAATAATTGATTTTTCAGGAACTCCAGTTTACCGTGATTGGGGATTTTCAGTATCTATTTTAATGAAAAAATGTCCCTGAAAATGCAAAACATAATGGTCAACCTTTGGTTGCAGCTACAAGCATACCAACATATAATATTTGCCCATCTTAAGATTCATCACCTCTCGAGAGAATCAAGAAAGAACGACCCACTAAGACATCAATAAGGTCCAGCATTCTTCTCTTATCTGATTGACTCACCAAATTTCAGCAGATAGGTACAATTAAAACTTTTGCCACACTAATACATTTATTCTGATAACAAAGTAGTCACTCAAGTTAAACCTACTTAAAAGTTGATATGGATTAATTTTCAGAGTAAAACCTAAAAGAGCATGTAATACTAGTATGAGACTAACGCTAGGGCCTCACTTGTTTCGTAAAGAAAGGGATTGCCATTTAAAGATATACAGAAAATTTTTAAAGCAGTTCTCTTTGTGCTCATAATCTTGCTTCATAGTAATGCAGGAATTGAAATGTACCTCTTACTTTAAGAACAAAAATCATTAGGTTCAAGAGTTACTACCTCTTTGATAAAAAGAATAATATTAAAAATTAATAGAGAATCATCTCTTTATATAAAAGTCATAATAATTCAATAAAGTTCTAGATGGGCAACCATTAATTAAAGGCTAAAGTGCATATACCAATTGTTTCAGCATAGTTGATCATCCTAACAAATTTTCAACAAAAAATTGGAACAAAATTTTTCATTTTAAACCATCTATTTTCATGTACAATTTGAGCTTCACACTACTAGCCGTTACATTTTGCCCCCAGGATTTCCCGCTCTACTTAAAATTCTAACATTTGCCATTAATTCCATGACTAAGAATTACATATCTCTAATTTAGTAAACTGACATAAATAGCATTGAGTTTACTTCGAGTTGGTCATGGATTTAGTAACCAGCTCTAATCACACCAAAAATAAAATTATATAACAACTTGATTTAAGTAGCAGTTACATAAACAAAACATCCTGTATTTATAACACATTTAGCTGAATAAACAAGAAAATGCCTCACCCATCAGAATAATGATCACTGTGTCATATGTTAAATAAAATGCAGGTAAGGAGACACAAATGAATAGGAAGAGAGGCAAATGGTTGAGAGAAGATGAGGTTGAGGCTTTAGTGGAAGAGAGGAGGAATACAGAGGGAGTGGACAATCATACAATTGAAAGCTAGGAATATCCTTATCCTTTCTATTTTAATCGAATCTTGCTAATGATCAAATTAGATAAATTCCTTGAACCCTTTTTATTATCAGCAATATAGCAAAGGGAGAATATGTAATAAACTTAAGATAACAATAAGGCAGGATGTTCTTGTCAATTATTACATGAGCTTGTATCATATCAGCACAACAATGAAAGGTTTGAATGAGATTTTGTCAAGAGCGATGACCTCCTTGTGAAAATGATGACCAAAAGGAACAGAGAATTCATTGAAGACAACATGTAAAATGTTGCACAATCACCAAGAAACTATGTTATACTCTACATATCTCAAATTTTCCAGATAACTTTTTTCCATTTCTCCTTCAGCAATTAATGTTAGTATTTTGACCAACACAAATAGTAAAAGATTACTAGTTGGCTTCAGGAACTTCTATTTCTGGAATGATCAAGTTAAGTCTTTCTTTCTAAATTTAAATTTACCTATCTGCACATCAGCAACTAACAGGATTATAAACTTGAGATTATGTACATATGTCACATTCACATATGAATTTCTTTTAAAGACAACAAACAAGTTTAACTAGAAATTCAAGAAGTCAGATCGATACTATCTAGAGTTCCTTACACTAATAAAAAAGAAAAAGAAAACACTAAAAACTAAGTTAAAGCAAGTTGAAGAGTAGTGAATTCCTTAAAAATGCAACGGATATACAGAAAGATTTTTGAAAAGAGATGTACTCACCACTGCATGCATAGGATACACACTCATAGAAGAGTTCATAGCAGGAAAATCGCTGGAGCCATATTTCTCCTTACGCCGAATTTTAGCTGACACTTCTCCAGTTTCACTTTTTAGCAATTTTTTTGGCTGAAATTCTACGTGACCTTTACTGCGAGATGCTTGGTACAAGGGGTCAAATGAATGACTTACACTTGCCCTATGGGTAGTGTCTTCAGATGCAAGGACCCCAGATTTATGCTTATCGAAATCCTTTAGTTCCAAAGGTAGTGATAAAACATCCTTATTTGGCACTCTCATGGTTGATTGTTCCTCTGATTTAATAGTGAAATCAGCAGATTTCCTTTTGTAGACCGTTGTAGTGGTTTTTGATTTATACTTTAAACTCCTGCCTTCCTCACTGTAATGTTCACCATATGGAGCATAAACTTTAGCAGGACTTGGTTTCCTTCCCATCACTGGTGCATTCCTAGCAGCATCTTTAATGCGCATACTGCCAACTTTAGCAGGGCCACCAGGAACAAGAACATGACTACCATCACCGTGCAGTTTTGTGGAGTCCCTTCTTCTTCTTCTTTTAGGTGCCTCTTTAGGTGATGAGCTAGGCTCACTAAAACCAGGAAAAAAAAACACATGAATTGGATGTTGATCATCCACAAACAAAAATAAGTTTTTACATATATTAGATGATACTATCAAAGGGGACATAGTGAATGGTCGCACTTACTAAAATCTTGTTTGAAAGAAAAATTTCAGATAGGTAAGACCATAAGTTAGCTTGAACTTCAATTTTCAGGCAATATAGAAAACTAAAGCAAATAAGCTAATGATGGCTGATGATAAAACAAACCAGATAAACAAGAATATTTTGGCAACAACAGCTGTCATCTTAAATATGTGGAGGACCTTCTGCTGTCCAATTAACTAACTTTGTGAGAGATGCTTGCTAACAAGTTCATAAATGCAAATGTAATTAATCCTTCAACCAGCACAATCATCAAATTATATTACCGACAAAATGTAATGCAAAGAGGAGGCAAAGAAATTATAGAAGAACCACCAGTTCTTGATGTTTGCATATTAGTTTAAGTTTAAAGTCTGGGAACAAATAAAATATAATAAACAAATGCAACAACCAATCTTCTAAAATGTGGCCTCAATATGTGGGCCATCAAGGGCATAGCACAGAAGCAATATGGGTGTGTACATGGACAGCAGGTGCACATGCAATAGATATTAAAATATTCAAAATGTACATGATTGATTATAAGCAAGTACTTATGAAAAGATATCATTGATACATTACAGCAACATGCTAAGGCAGGTGTGATTAAAATATTAAGTACATGCTATTTATTTTATCCAAATAATTTAATAGTATAAGAATATCAAGGAGGAAACATAAACCACATGTAACAACCACATATTCTTTATGCAAACCGCATACACGATGGCAAAGTTATATACAATTGTAAATATAATTTTATAACCCAATATTTATGCCACCATGGATCATATATGCAGTCAGACTACAAACATAGGCCCTATGCAATGTAATAATGTAACTGCATACTGCATTTTAGGAAATTGGCAACCACCATCACTGGATCACTCCTCATATGCAAAACTATTGCATCCTACCTATATTCACTCCCTGAAATTAGTAGCAAATTAATGGCCTAGTGATCAGTGTTCTCACCAATGTAGGGTTTGGAGAGGGTCAACATATGCAGCCCTGCAATTTCAGGCAAAGAGACTCTTTTTGTGACTATAACTCTGCTCATTCAAATCATAAATGAGCAAACTTACCATAAGGCCAAGGTCTGCCTTCTATACATCTCCATAATCACTCCGTAACAATCATTTTTAATTAGCCTAAGTTAATGTTAATGGAAAATTCAATTAATCACTGAAAAACATGACAATTTTTAGAGATGTTTAGTTGGGAAATTAAACTTCAAAGCTAAGATTTTGAAACAAGTGAAAACTGTTCCATTTCCCCTCATCAAAATCTCAGTGTTACTTGGAATTATATAATACACCTAATATATGGACAAAATCTTAATGACAACAACAAAACATGAAAGGACTATAATTATTTTTAAAAAAAAGCACTCAGAACACAAGTGCCAATACTTTATGGCATGGTACACTTCGACCATGCCAATCAGCACTGAGATACTGGCTATATAACAGAGACAAGAAAAATGATTATGCAGTTATAAGGTCTAAAACCAACTATAAATTGCTCTTCCAAGAAAACATAAATAGGCAGACACTAGAAAATCTACCAACTGTAAAAGATTAATGTGAATATATACACACAAAAAAACATTGAATATATCAGTTAGACAAAACAACGAGTTAAGAGATCATAGCTCCAACACAACCAATATCTTTCAAATCAGCAACACAATAGACCCAGAAAAGGATAAATAGCTCAGAGAAATGCTCTAACTTTATTGACAATCGTAAAAGTAAACCATGTGGGAGAAACTTACATTTGCTCTAACTTTCCTTTATTGACAAAATATCCATTATGTTTGGTTGACATTTTGTCCACTTGAAAATATGCATCCTGTAATATAAGCAATTCTTAGAAAATTGAATGTTAAACCAGTACAATTGGCAAGAAATGAAAGCCATGAGATCCAACTAAACAATAAATTGCATGTTCACACAAATCATCATAGATGCATAATATGGGATAGTTGCAACAGATTAAGATGTGTCAATCCATCAGGTTGCTCCGACTCTCTGCTTAATGCATTATAGTGAAACCAAACTTATTAGAGTGATTTAAAAAAAAACTGAAAGTCATATTGTAGAACATTAGAATTCTTAAATGCCAAATATTTCAAGAAAATTATTGGTGTGGCAGTGTTATCCCAGACAATTAAATCCTTTAGGAAACAAAATGCATAATGTTAGGTCTTATGATCTTACCAAACTACTTCTTGTTAAACAGTTTGTTTACTGGTCAACCTGATTTAAAATGTTGAGAAAATCTGAGATTTACCAATTAACTCAATTTCAAAACCGATATCAGCTAATATCGGATCACCAAAAATGAGATAATTTCTTATCATCATCAAGCTAATAAAAGCTTCAGATTTATTTAGTTGTCATTATTACAGTAGTACATATATTTTTCTTAAGTTGGAATATAAACATATATAGTATTTACTATTAAGACATAAATCTACCAAAAGAAAACTACAAGACTCGAGCCTAAACTACCAAAACTGGAACCTGAAGGATGAGGCCACAGGTGGAAGTGACAATGTGACCAGTGTTTCCACTTCTCACCCAGTAACACATGGAACTGGTCTCAAAACTTTCTCAGTTCTTCAAGAAGAGGATTCAAAAAATAAAAAAATCAGGAATCTCATGATATTTGCAATTGCAAGTTATTCAAGAGAAAGCATCAGAAAAACATTCACTTTTCTATGTCCAGAACTGAGGTGCTTCTTGCTAGAAATATTCAGCATAGGGAGAAACATGACCGAGAAGTTGACTTTTCAGCTAATCTAGGATACAGATAGCATAGCCTCAAAAAGAAACATGTCCAGGTGATCTAGGGCTTGTTTATCCTTGTTGCTCCCACTATCCAGATTCTATAGCATTTAAGTTCAAAACCCCAAAAAAGGAAAGATCCAGACCCTCATAACTTTACTTCTTTTGTTCCAAACAAGTAGCTAGTGATTCTATTAGAAAACACCTAATAAAGGAGTTCCTTAATGTGCAGTTTAGCAACGATGCAAATACCAGTCACCGGATCTAATAACAAAATAGTTTATAAAATCTGACCATTATCTATGCCAATGATATTTATGAAAAGGTAAACAACACCAACCAACTCAGCATCATCTATAAAAGAATCCTCGGTGTCATATTGATCGTCATCTGGAATATCATCAAGTTCTTCTTCATCACTGCTTTGTTTGCCCTGGATCAAAAAACTTGCATGATCAGCAAAGACACCAGACCACAAACAGAAAGATTTATAAGTGAAAGAACAACAATTCAACTCATAATCTTCACGAACCATTTGACCAAAAAATTTGAACGTAAGAAGCCTTTCATACCATGTATAGGCGTTCAATCTTCTCAATAACTGCACTAAAACGATTTGGAGGTGGAACTGCATCTTTTAATTCATTTTCTGCAGGCTGAACTCCAACAATAAGACAAATTATAAAGAATTCTCAACAATGATATAGAATACACACAATATTATACAAGGATCACAAATCTCCCTCATATTTGGCACATTGCTGTGCTTATGTACATGCATATAGATGAAAAAAGAAATGTACTAGATATACATAAAGCTCAAGCACGAAACATGGCTTTCTCATAGTTGCACATAAGTACTTCAGTAAAAAACCATAACTCTTCTATAACAATCCAAATCTCCAATGTTCATGGATACAATATTTATAGTATCGGAAAAAAACCTTTAAAAAATAGCTTATGGCTATGGCTGGAGCCGAAACCATGGAGATGCAAACAGTATAATATGGTATTCACTAGCAATTGATCATCTACAAGGCTGAAGAACAAGAAAATGTCTATGTTATTTAAAAGAACGGGCAATGTTGAACCAATTGGAGGAAATTGCATATGCCATGGATGTCAGGTAGCACATTGCAAACTCCATAACAAAATCAACAAAAGTCAACCATCCAAACGGCAGCAGAGAAAGCAACTTACAAAGGGGACAAACCCTAAAATTTGCAAGAACGATCAAACAAGAAGAAGGGGGAAAAGAAAAACTAAATTCGTGGAGGTGGGGAAACCCTACCGGACCACCTGTTCCGACTTGGACAGCAAGAGGCCGCTCGGCCACGGATGCAATTGGAAGGGATCCGCCCCCTTTATTGGACTCCTTAAGCAGCCGCTTCCAAGACACGATGGTGGTCTCCCCGGGCTTGAGCTCCACCGAGAACCGAACCCTCTGGTCCCCGTCTGCGGGCGGCGGCGGCTCCTCCTTCGGCGCAGCGGCGGCGGCGGCGGCGGCGACATCGGAAGAAGATGAGGACTGGGGCGGCGCCGGAGGAGGCGGGGCCAGTGCGGGAAGCGGAGGCGGCGGTGCCGGGGCAGCAACGGCCGCGGCGGAGGAGGAGGAGGAGGAGGAAGCCCTAACCGCGGCTCCTTTCTGGTCTTCCATGGTGAGCGCGGAGGAGAATTCCTAAGGCATAGGCGATGCAGAGGATCGATTAGGGTTCCAGAGATGGGGGGGAAGGGATCGGATCGATCCCCTTCGCTCGCGCAAAGCAGGATGGGACGGAGCGGGACAGGGGGCGCCGCGCGGGATTGTCCGGTGCGAAGAATGGTCTTAATCGGACATAAATGTGGCGCTGTTGCAGCGACTCCAATCCAATCCTTCTCCTTTTTCCGCCTTGCGTTGGACTGGGTTTGGATCCCCTCCTCTGGCAACAAGCGATGCGTGCAGAAAGCGCTTTAATACTCGTGTCTACCGACCGTTTAAATCAGACTCGAGAAGTACTCGTTTGGTTTTAAGACCGGTATCCAAAAAAATATTATATCATACAAAAATATATTTAACTTTTATTTAATTTAATATTACTCACTAATTATGTAGTACGATAAAAAAAAAGAAATACATTTAAATCAAATATGAGTTTGACTTTTAATATTTACATAATTAATGGGATCTGGAAGCAAGGAAGACATGTATTTATTGGCACTCCTATTCGAGAAAACTAACATACTAAGAGTACGTATGTACATCATAACATGCTCCGGGAAAGCAATATATTTGCACACATGTATTATATAAACATGTAAATACGTGTATACTAATTGGGCTTATGTGTTTATGTAACTTATGCAATTTTAATTACTCAAGCAATATAGACGTTTTTTGTTTATGGTTGATCTATTTTGGTAAAAGTGATTGGCCAATAATTGTGAACTCTGAATATAGAAATTAAAGAAAATCAATGTTATTTTCTTGATTGATAGAAATCCAACGATTTATATTTCTCAGTGATGAAGCCCATCAATGGATATCCATTTTAATTATCATTTATTGTCTTTATCAATTTAGATTGTATAAAATTATTCAAAATCAATGAAGAATTTTTTTTTTTCCCTGAAAGCAAAATCCATTTTCGGTTCATTCCAATTCAATTTTAATTGACCTATACAAACTCCAATTCATTTAAATTCAATTATAACAAAAATCAATACCAATTCTATTGTATGAGAAGGTGATCGCGAGGAGAGTAAAGAACATTTTCCATGAGTGCTCTGAATTCCTCCTGTTTCCCCTACATTGAAAGCATTCAAGTGTAAGAATTTGCAACAAAGAGAATAAAAAGAAAACAAAATGAAGGTAAAGATTACACATGATTCTGTGTCATTTAGTCCTGTATCTCCTGTATGTTCTGAATTCGACACCCTAAAGCAGATACCACTAATGTAGTGCATGCAGACTGTACCATCTAATTGAATGCCCAAAAGCAGCATGGAGAAGAACTTATAGCCTCTTACTATAGTCCACTAATATCTACATTTGTGTAGCACAAACACATGTGGATGCCACATCATTGCCAACAAACCAAGAAATTATGACACGCATAGCATTTCTATAACATCCATAGCAAATCTTAAATTTTGATCCTAAGAATATGAGGACAAAACTGTGTAATTCAATCATTCTTCTTCTGTATATTATATTTTATCTATGACCTCAAAAGTCATCATAAGTTAGAAGGAATTGCTGTTAAAATGAATACTTGTGCAAGTAACATAAATGTTGGCACTGAGAAACCTTATTACTAAAAAATTCTTTCTCCTGTCGAGAATATTAAAAATATGAAGGAACTGACGATGCAAAAGCATCCTGGAACGAAGAAAACTGGTTTCCAACTTTCAGAACTTGAAAGATCAACATTAGCATTCTTTGCAGCATCCAGGATCCTTCCTGTAACGCCAACACCGACCACGCCAGCCAAAGTTCCTGCGGTGTTAGAGATTCCCATGACGATACCTGCGTACTTCGGAGCTACATCCATGTGATTCACTGCAAACCCAGCCCTTCCTAGTGCCAGCGAACCAAGAGCGATTGAAGAACAAAATACTGCCCCTGTGGAGCTTCTGAACGACGGAAGGACCATCAAGGCAACAGAAGCAACCAAAAAACCAAGTGTGTTCAGAAACTTGCGGGTCTTAGTCACAGATAAGATCCTTCTAGTGATCAGATAGTCTGCTGCAGTTCCACCTATGTTGGAAAATATAAACATATTAAGGTAAGGCAGCATCTTGGAAGATCCCATTTCCTGAAGACTTTGCTTAAGGCCAAGCTCAAAGTATGTCGGTAACCAATTCATCAGCACATATAACGCATAGTGGAATGTGAAGCTATTCACAACTATTGCCCATATAGGTAAACTGAATGTAATTGATTTCCATGGAATTTTAGCAACATGGACAGAACCATTTTGCATAATGGTCTTCTGCAAGCCCACCTTGTTGTCTTCAGACTTTGTAATTGGCAATGAGACATGCCCAAAACCAGCAGATGTAGCTTTAGAATGATCTGAACGGGGTGCATCACTAGCAAATTTGAACCAAAGAAAGGTCCAAATGGCACCCAATGCAGCTTCAGCCAAAAATACTGACTGGGGACCCTTGTATTTTACCAAACTTGGAAGAAGCAGCATACCACTTGCTGCACCTAGATACATCCCCGAAGTTGTTAGTGATACAGAACGTGAACGCTCGAAAGGTGGGACCCATTGTGCCAGAACTGTGTGAATAGAAGGGAAAATAAAACCTTGTGCCACCCCAACAAGAAAGCGAGCTACAACTAGTACAGTGACAAGATTAGGGTCTAGTGGAACCACAGCACATATCAGAGACCACAATACAAAGGACATGAGCAGAACACGCCTTCCGCCTATATGCTGTGCTACCCAACCACCAGGTATTTGTGACAGGGCATACCCATAATAGAATACCGAAAGGATCAAGCCCTTGATTGATTGATCCACGCCGGCAGCATTTGCAGCTGAAGTATAAGCAATGGAGAAGCCTATTCTCTCGATATAGCAAACGTTTGTACATATGAAGGTCAGAAGGACAATAATGTACCTTTTCGGAAACAACATTCTTGCCATATCAGTTCAATACCCAATTAAATCATGCGGTATGCGTTCTGATGTTTTGTGTCCTTTGACTCGCCATGATACTCCCTTTGCTTCTTCTTAAGACTGATGAGTTCTGAAGAAATCAAATATCCGTTTCTTGATCCATTTGATAAAAAAATTGTATCATCTGAACAATAAGAATTGCGCTATATATCAAAAACTTCTGCAATTTGCTTTACAATGAAATAAAGAAGCTCGAATTTGGCACATCTCTGAACTTGTTTAAATTTAATAATAAAGAAACATAAAAAATGATGCAAGAAAAAACTTAAGATTCATGCTACATCAAGTTTGAGTCATGGAAGGTCAACTAATTTTCACTTCCTTTGTCATTTTCTCTCAAATGTGATTAGTCATGTGTCTATTTTAAGTTCAAATTAAAGGTCGAACAGATACATATGAAGATTATCTTGTGATAGATTTATGAGTAAACAAAGGAAGAAAAAGATATCATTTTATCAGGAACTTTATGTAGCTAGAATTGACTTACTGTTACTAGATATATGATGGAAAGAAACCCTTGTTGAGAAAAGGCATGCTCTGTTCTTCATTTGAAATGGAATTTTGGCTTCTATCTTGTTTCAAGCAGTGTAGTCAAAAGGCGCTAGGCGCTAAACCTTTAGATGAACGGAAGGGAAGAGGGAGAAGGGACGAGAAGCGATGGCGTCGGATAAGGGGGAAAGCTGCGACGAAAGGGGGAAGAGTGATAAGAAGAGCAAGGAGGGATCGGGGAAGGGAGGCTGCTACGAGGCGCGGCGACGGGAGGTGTGATGAACGGAGGAAGAGGGAGGAGAAGGGAGTGTGCGACGGCGAATGGAGGAGGAGAGAGAGAGAGAGAGATACCGGGAGGGGAAGATGACGCCACCGCCAATGCTACGCCGTTCGCCGATGGAGAGAAACACAGCCGCCGTTCGCGAAGGAAACGCCGCAGTCGCTGGGAGAAAGGTTTCACCGCCGCTGCGTTTAGGGCACGGGCGCGCACGCCGGGGGGGAGGTGTAGGCGGGAGCGGGCGTGGGGGGTTGGTGTTCGGTTACGGTGTGACCGTTCCCATCTGGCTCGACTTAGTCTCGGCTCGGCCTAGTTAGGCGGGCCAGCGCCAGGCTCGCCCAGCCCATTTATCGAACGCTCGGCTCTAGCCTCGCTTCGCGCGTCAGATGACGTCACTATCCTTGTCCTCTTTTCATTTATTTCTTTCTCTTTATAACGCATGACAACATTCCTGTTTTATGCTCATCGACACCTGGAAGAAGTCACAAAGAATCCCATCTTAACCATGGTTTCGCTGGCTGCAGCAACTCCATGTTCTGCCTACTGCACCACCCTACCTATCTATCGGACGATTGCCATAAAGATCATAGTCACTAGTTACTTGCAGTGACTGACTGTTGACCTTTGTGGGTTCTTGTCATCATTGGCATTGAGATTGAGAGAACCTAAAAGTCATCAGCAAAAAGCAACTTCTTCGTCCTCCATCAGTAGTTGCCTTCGTCAAGATTCAAGCCAGCTTGCTTTTTCTGTGTTTTCACCATCACCCAGATCCAACTCCACATGATCCTCGACAACCGGAGGTCGTGTCGCCATGGCGTATCATCATATGGCTGACAACAAGGGCCATCTTATCCTGCTAACCTGACGTTTGACATGCAGGAGGAGGAGCCATTGCTGTAATGACAGGGGTTGACTCTTTTAACAGATAGAACGCAAATGCTAGGAGGCACTGTTCACAATCCAAAGTCACTCCGATTGATCGAGACATGAAGCAGTCAACTAAGGACGCATCCAGATTCCCTGGGCGGCACAGCAGCAGTAGCAGCTCACTCTTGGCCACTAGCAGACCATCAGTGAGGGACAAAAGGGTGTTCAAACACTAAAGCTTGCCTCCCCACCTTCAATGGCTTCTTGGAGTTGTCGTCTTCGTTTTCCTTGATCCTTGGGAGCTCGAAAGAGGCCAGAGTGGATGCCTGCAAGTGCACTGGAATGATTTGACCTTAAAATCGTAATAAAAGCTAGACTTTAGAATTGATGCTTTGGCATGATCTCAGAGCTTTTAGGTTTTAATTATACTACCATTATCACATGCTTTTCTCTTGCAATATTAATCTTTAATATGGTCTACCTAAGAAAAGAAGCCCGAGATATAGTATGGTCCACCAACTGCGCATTAACACACTCACACATCACATTAAAACACTCTTTAAGTATGACCAACAATGGAAGCTATCGACCCTTTGACTACAGTCCCAGTTGCATGCAAAACCATGAACAACCTTAAACCACAAACCTCAGGAAAAATATGACTCAGTTTTAAAGCTGTAATGAGTACGTACCCACCCAAATCTGCAAGTGCTTAAAGGCTTAATAATGCAACTTGATAGCTTTCTTAGAGATGGAATAAACCTTCAAAAATCCTCAGTCTCACAGAGTGGAATAAGGCAAATCATTATATTCCTAGAAGTAGTAAACAATGCTAATCGAGTTGTTTAAATCAACCTATAAGCACAGTTGGGATGAAGGGAACCTATTCCTCTTCCCACCAAAGGATGGTGGAAATGCAACACACGTGGGATAGAAGAAGCATGAGAGTAGGTTTTTATTCTTTGCTACATATCTATCAATACTGCCATCCTCTGCTTATATAAAGGCCACATTTCTAGTCTCTGTTTGCTCATCACCTCTTGGAGGTAAGTTTTTGCAGAAGCCAGATTGAGGAGGAAACTCATTTGGTTTTCCGATTTGGATCGGTTGTGTCGATGAAGACGGGGGAGAATGGCGCTGTCGAGTACCACCAGCATGTAGCTTTGGCACCTGTGGAGGTGTCCGTGGAGCTCGGCTTCCAACATGGAGCTTCGAAATGTTTCGACGATGATGGCCGTCTCAAGAGGACCGGTTACGAGAAGAGACTCGCCGTTTCTTAACCTTCTCTCTTCTCCATATACTTACTTCTCCTACAAAGTCTGACACTGTTAATCTTTGCAGGGACTGTGTGGACTGCAAGCGCGCACATCATAACGGCGGTGATCGGCTCCGGCGTGCTGTCCTTGGCTTGGGCAATTGGTCAGCTCGGATGGGTTGCAGGCCCTGCTGTCATGCTCCTCTTCTCCTTTGTGACATACTACACCTCTGCCCTACTCGCTGACTGCTACCGCTCTGGTGATCCCGTCACCGGCAGGCGGAACTACACCTACATGGATGCGGTCCAGGCTAATTTGAGTACGTTCCGAAACTTGCATTTGAGATAAACAGGGCTTCGAATCAAAGCTCGTCGTACATAACGAGTTCTCTGTTGACGAACAGATGGGATCAAGGTCAAGATATGCGGCTACCTCCAGTACCTCAATATCGTCGGAGTTGCCATCGGATACACGATCGCAGCTTCCATTAGTATGGTGTAAGTTGCCAGAAAACCTGGAGCTGTTCTTGATTCTTTTAGTGCAAGCAAGGATCAGTTTTGATGGCTGTTTGGACAAGTTCGAACAGGGCAATAAAGAGGTCCAACTGCTTCAACAAGGAGGGAGACGACAGCCCCTGTCAAGTTAACAGCATTCCTTACATGATCATGTTCGGCGTGGCGGAGATTGTCTTGTCTCAGATCCCTGACTTCGACCAGATCTCGTGGCTCTCCATTCTCGCCGCCATCATGTCCTTCACGTACTCCTCCATCGGTCTGGTTCTCGGCATCGTCCAAGTGATCCGTAAGCCAGTCTATCTATCTATCTATCTATCTGCGGTTTTGTTTGATTCCTCGATTGGGTTGAGTCCATGCCGACTCAAATTTTCCGCTTGCGTTGACAGAAAACGGAGGAATTAAAGGCAGTCTCACAGGCATAAGCATCGGCACCGTGAGCCAGATGGACAAAATCTGGCGTAGCCTGCAAGCCTTCGGCGACATCGCCTTCGCCTACTCCTACTCCATCATCCTGATCGAAATCCAGGTACCAATTCCACCTTTCACTTCGATCAAACAGTAGAGAGTTTGGCCATTTTCTTCAGTCACATTGTTGTGCTGAAGCATGCCTCTGTTTTCCTGGTATGATTGCAGGACACCATAAAGTCTTCTTCGTCATCGGAAGCCAAGGTGATGAAGAAGGCAACGCTCACCAGCGTGACGGTGACCACCATCTTCTACATGCTCTGTGGGTGCATGGGCTACGCCGCGTTCGGGGACTTGGCCCCCGGCAACCTCCTCACCGGATTCGGCTTCTACAACCCCTACTGGCTCCTCGACATCGCCAACGCCGCCATCGTCATCCACCTCGTCGGCGCCTACCAGGTCTACTGCCAGCCGCTCTTCGCGTTCATCGAGAAGTGGACTCTCAAGAGGTGGCCCAAGTCGGAGTTCATCACCAAGGAGATCCGGGTGCCGATCGCCTCCGGCAGATGCTACAACCTCAACCTCTTCAGACTGACATGGCGCACCGTGTTCGTGATCGTGACCACCGTCGTCTCCATGCTCCTGCCGTTCTTCAACGACGTGGTCGGCTTCCTCGGCGCGATCGGCTTCTGGCCGCTGACCGTATACTTCCCCGTAGAGATGTACATTGCCCAGAAGAAGATCCCCAAGAGGAGCACGAGGTGGGTATGCCTACAGTTGCTGAGCCTGGCTTGCCTTGTCATCACGGTGGCTTCCGCCGCCGGATCAGTCGCCGGCGTGGTGAGCGATCTCAAGGTTTACCGGCCATTCAAGGCAAGTTAAAAAGGTTGCACAGTCCATACACGGAGAACAAGTTGGATTGCTGTGCTTACTACGTTGTTGCTGTCGGGTGGATATTATCGTGTGTAATGCTTCTTCGAAGAAGGGAGTTCACTAAGAAGAAAGTGTTTGTAATTGCATGAACAGAAGATGCTTTACTATCACAGTCATGCCTCACCTATGTTTATTAAAGAGTTAGCAAGAAACTATGATGAAGGCCAGTTCATTCGAGGATCCAAATGGTTGATCATGCTCTAAATCCTTGTTGTCATGTTGGTATAGATCTTTCTACAGAAACCATGGATGAGTAGACTGTTGATGTCAACCCCTTTACGCCATGGCCTCGGGGCCGTCACGGTTGGGTTCGGGTCCAAATGAGATGAGATCTTTCTGAGCGACCATTGAGACTGCTGAGGTAGCCGACCACGTTGGTCCGATCGCGACGGGCTCGCTATTCTCTCCGGGAGGGGACTCCTCGCCGGGGCGTTCGGTGTGAGGCACTCCGTCTTCATACCTGCACACAGGTCGGGTCGGGAGAGCTCGGCCTGACCCCTCCGACGATCAAGTCAGTTGATAATCTCGGGAGGTTTTTCTTATTTGATCCAGCCTTTTCTCTTTTTTTTTCCTTTCGTTTCGAACGCGAGGGTATTTATAGGGAAGGTCACTGTTTCCTGATATGCCTGCTTGCAGGGGGCAGGGTTGTACTTTTGATAACGTTTGACACCAGCATTGGCGTTGCGTGAAGGACATGGCTTCTGTAGGATGGCGACGTGCCTCGGTCGGCGTTTTGGTCTGCTTTGGCCAGGCGTTGTCAGGTCAGACCGAGGCGGGTGACCCCCGTAGCTCCTCGGTATGCGTGACTTAAGAGACGTCACCCGGGAGCAGCTAATGTTAGTCCGTGTCCCATCATTATTATTACCCTTATCATATTCCCCCCCCCGAAGGAAGCCATGCATCGGCTGTTGCTAGGGGGGTCTGAGGCATGGCTTCTGCTTTAAGTGGTTGTTCCTGTCGGTTTGCCCTTTGGTCAGTGCCGAGGAGGTTTCTGAGAGGGTAGCGATGGTCGGTTGCTGGCTTGTCATCCTATGCGACGTGTGACCATGGGGTATGACTTGAGCAAGGCAGAAGACTTGGGCGGGCAGGTCGCGTCGAGGTGTAGGAATCGTGCAGTTTGCGATTGAGGTACGCGGCTCAAGCGGGCAGGACGCACAGAGGTGGACTCGGGCAGCATGCGGCCGAGGAACACGACTTAGGCGGGTGGGCCGAGCAGAGGTGGACTCGGGCAGCATGAGGCCGAGGAACACGGCTCAGGCGGGCGGGCCGCGCAGAGGTGGACTCTGGCAGCATGCAGCCGAGGAACACGGCTCAGGCGGGCGGGCCGCGCAAAGGTGGACTCGAGCAGACTACGATCGAGGAACATGGCTCAGGCGGACAGGCCGCGCAGAGGTGGACTCGGGCGGGCTACGGCCGAGGAACACGACTCAGGTGGGCAGGCCGCGTAGAGGTGGACTCGGGTGGGTTGCGGCCGAGGAACACGGCTTAGGCGGGTAGGCCACGCAGTGGTGGACTCGGGCAGTCCGCGGTCGAGCAACCGCTTGGAGCAACAATCTATTATGCGGCGATCTGTGAACGTAGATCGCCAAGTAAATCTTTGTCTGTGTGGGAGCCCAGGGGACGATCCCTTGTGTGGAGTCGCCAACTCTCAGGAGTCGATATCGAGAAGACCGCGCTTCGGTATTCGCTCTGCGCGCCCTTTGGCTGCCACGTCAGGCCTCATTCATGACGGGGTGACATTTGGGCTGCTTGATGCAATGTGCTTTGCGGGAGGGGCACCGATGGGCTATCGCCCACTCCCTAGGAGGTGAAGGGTCGCAACTAGCAGGATCTTCCCTATAAATAGCGCGCAGTTGGTTCCCCGCACGCCTCCTATTGGGCATCTATTGAGTCGCTCCTTCCGGACCCATCGCTTCCGTTCGAGTTGGCCCTCCTACCTCTCCTTCCAAAGGTCAGTAATGATGGCCTCCCCTTCCTCGACTTTACCCTCTTCTCCTTCCTCCTCTAGTAATATCGAGGAAAAAACATTGCTGCCGAGCCCCAACTTGTCATCTGACGAGAAGGCGACTTAGGCCCTTGAAGCCCTGATGTGGCCACACGACCTTGACTCCATAGTGAGCGAGTTGTTGCTCGGCAACCTCCGGGAGCGCTACAGCATCTCGGAGGACTATGTTCTTCTCGCCCCTGAGCCAGGGCAACAGGCGTACGACCCGATCCCCAAGGGTTTCGCCTTAACCCTGGATGCCCTCGAGGCGGGGTTACGTTTCCCTTTGCACCCCGTCATTAGCTCCTGCATTCCCTAGTGGCGTATTTCTTCATCACAGATGGCACCGAACTCATAGCGCTATCTGGTGGCATTCTTGGGGGAGTGTCACTACACCAATATTACCCCGACTCGGTCCCTTTTCCTGTCTTGTTTCCGCCTTTCCAAAGGGTCTGGGGGTTATTATCTGTCAGCCTAGTCGGGCTTCCGGGTTAGCGGGGCCCCTTCTAGCAACAAAGGATGGAAGGGGCGTTTCTTTTACATTTGCTATGCAAGGGGCTGGAGTTTCGGGCTCCGGTGGGCAGCACGCATGATCGATAACACCGCCCCGGTTCTGAACGACGACAAGCACAGGGACCTCCGGAGGCTCAAGGAGATTCTTCTCGCCTCTCGAGTCATCCGGAACATGACCGAGCAGTGGTTGATCGAGGCGGGTCTTAGCCCGACGCCTCGAGGTATGCCCGTAGTGGGTAGTTTAGGGTCTTTACGAATCATTCAGAGTACTGATCAATGTCTGCATTTTTGCACAGAGATGGTGAATCTTAGATCCGTGCGCGGGGGGCGGGCTTCGTCGGTTTCGTCCTTGCGCCCACCGACCGAGCCGAGGATTGGTTCGAAAGAAGCACTGGTGGAGGTCGAGGTCGATCGGCCTCGGAAGAAAGTGAAGATCTGTGTCGCAAAGGGATCCAACGCAACAGCGGCCCCGTCGGGAGGAGCCGCCACTGAGCCGACCGATTGTGCGGGGAGGAGCCTCAAGCGGGGTGAGGCCGACCCCAATAGGGAGGGGATGGGGAAGGCGCCTCGGGAGCCTTCCATTTGTAAACTCTGCCGCCTTCCTGTGGGTACGAAGGACAAGCCTTATCAGGCTCGAGCAATGGGCAACCTCCCAGAGGGCCAAGCCTTCGACCCGCTAGTAGCCCGCTAGGGGAGCTTGTCCCACGGGGATCGGGTATGGGGATTCCGCGGCCTCGTTCATCCGAGGAGGGCTCCATCCTGACATGGCTCGGGAGTTGTACACCTTGTCCTCCGGAGTCCTACTTGGCAGGTTTGCCAACTCGCTACTGTGGGTAAGCATCTCGCCACCGACTCCCCGTCAGTACCTGGGCGGTATTGTTCTAACTTCATCCCTTGTAGGGCCAGCACTACGCCATGGCGTTGATGGACCGCGTGCGCGACGCTGGCCGAGTCATCGGTGACCTGAGCGACCGCAACGTCGAGCTACGTAGGCAGATCGAGGAGATCCGCGCGGGAGCAGCTCCTGAGGCGGTGGCTGCGGTCGAGCAACGCGCATCAAACCCGAATGCGGAAGCGACGCGTCTCATGTCTGAGCTCAAGGAGGCTAAGGAGCAAAATAAAGAGCTCCAAGTGCACCTGAAGGTGACTCGGGCCGAGGTCCGCCTGGCGAAGGGAGAGACGCTTGCGCTCAACCAGAAGCTAGATGAGGCGTGCGCGGCTTCCGAGGCCCTAGCTGACGAGATTCGTCAAAGGCCAAAGAAGGACAAGAAGCTGATCGAGGCCTACAAAGAATCCTCGGGCTTCCAACTCGGGCTGACTCGGACGGGGCAAGTTACCTACGAGTATGGGTACCTAATCGCCCTGGCTCGCTTCAAAGCGCGCCACCCCGACCTCGAGGTCGCGGAAGATCCCTTCGCCTCCTTTCTTGAGGACCTGGGCATCAATATGCTCGAAGAGGCAATATGCTCGAAGAGGTTCCCTTTGATGACAGCGTTGAAGCCCCCAAGAAATAGGGCAGATCTATTGTAATATATATTTTTCTAATGGGGTTGGTTGGGTGTCGACAGACGTTGTAATGCATGGTTGTCTGGTCTTGTAATCGAAATTTTGTTTTAAATGAAAGTTTTTTGTTCATACTTCTTCATTGTCTCACTTGATTTTATTATACGAAGAACCTTTTAAGATTTTGCACGTTCCATGTCCTCGGCAGGGGGTGGCCTTGCATCGTAGCGAGTCGGTACATGCCGATTCTGACGACATCGACCACCCGATATGGTCCTTCCCAGTTGGGGGCGAGCTTGCCGTGCGCTCAGGTCGGGTTGCTAACTTCGGCTTTGCGTAAGACTAGATCGCCCAACTTAATTGGTTGAGGGCGCACCTTCCGGTTATAGATTTTGGCAACAGCTCTCTTGTAGGAGAGGGCCTTTTAAGTGTGCATCAGCACATCAATCCACGAGCATGTCGAGACCGGCTCGGAGTCCTTCGATTGATGTCCTTTCCTTGTGGTTTTTCATCCGAGGGGTGGGGATAACCGCCTTGGGCGGTAGTACGGCCTCGGTCCCGAATGCGAGGCTGTAGGGGGATTCTCCAGTCGTGGTTTTGGGAGTGGTCCGCAAGGACCACAAGATGCTCGGGAGCTTGTCCACCCAAGTCGATCGGGCCACGGACGCTCTTCTTCTAAGCCCGTCTAGAATGGATCGGTTGGTTACCTCCGCCAGACTGTTCGTCTGGGGGTGGGCCACCAAGCTGAACCTCAGTTGGATCCTATAGTTCGCGCAAAATTCTTGGAACCGCGCACTGGCGAACTGGGCCCCGTTGTCTGTGATGATGGTCTTGGGCAAGCCAAACTGAGTCACTATATTTTTCCATACGAATTTCTCCACCTGACGCTCTGTGATCGTTGCTAGTGGCTCAGCTTCGACCCACTTGGTGAAATAATCCACTCCCACGACGATGTATCTCCGCTGCCCCGAGGCTGGCGGGAAAGGTCCGAGGAGGTCCAATCCCCACTGTGCGAATGGTCGTGCATAGTCAATGGGGGCAAGCGGAACCGCAGGCTGCTGGGGCGTTTGGGAGTGCCTCTGGCATGAGCCGCATCGTTGTACGTAAGCTTTCGCGTCTCAGCACATGGTGGGCCAATAGTACCCTTGGCGAATGATCTTGTACGTTAAGGTTCGTCCACCGATGTGTTCTCCACAAATCCCTTCGTGGACCTCGGCCAGAACTGACTGAGCTTCTTCGGGTTCTAGGCACCGTAGGAGAGGATGCGAGAAAGACCTCTTATAGAGGCGTCTATTCATCTCGGAGTACCACACCTGCGTGCGGCGCAGGCGCCGAGCCGCGACCTCGTCGGGGAGAAGAATCCCGTCCCGCTTGAAGCGTAACATCTCCTGTACCCATGTAGTCTGGGTGTTGGTCGAGGACACAGCCGCGATTGCGATCGCGCGGAAAGGGAGCTCCGCGACCTCGGGTTGGGCTTCGAGATCCGACTTCGATGCCAGTTTAGCCAGCGCATCTACTCGCTCGTTTTGACTCCTCGGGCCCTAGATAATGTAAAGTGAGAGAAGTTAGCGGTCAGGCCTTTTACCTCTGCCAGGTACTTTGACATGGTCGGGTCCCGGGCCTCGTATCCGCTGCTGAGGTGCTCGGCCACCAGTTGCGAGTCGGTGAGGACGTGTATGGCATCCACCTGCATCTCAATGGCTAACCTGAGTCCTGCTAGGAGCGCCTCATATTCTGCCTCATTGTTCATGGCTTGAAAGCCGAAGCGAAGGAGCGTTCGAACGAACGTCCGTCAAGGGCTCCCAACATTAGCCCCGCGCCCACGCCCTTCGAGCTGGTCGATCTATCCATGCGCAGGACCCATCCTTCTTTAACTTGCTCAGAATCCTCGTCCTCGAGCTGAGTCAGTTCTGAGATGAAGTCGGCTACCGATTGGGCTTTGATGGCAGTCCTTAGCACAAATTGTATGTCGAACTCGCCGAGCTCTACCGGCCACTTGAGGAGGCGACCTGCAATGTTGAATTTAGATAAAACCTGCCGGAGCGGTCGGTCAGTAATTACCTCAATCGGATGGGCTTGGAAGTAGGGGCGCAGCTTTCGGGTTGTTAACACGAGCACCAGTGCCAGTCTTTCAATCGGCTGGTATCGCTTCTCTGGCCCGCTTAGGACATGGCTGATGTAGTAGACCGGTAGCTGCTTCCCGGATGCTTCTTTGGTCAGGACGGAGCTGACCATGTGTCGGGAGGCGACCAAGTAGATACTGAGCTTCTCCCCGGAAGAGACTGAAGCAAGGTTGGGGATGCTGGCCAGGTGTTGTTTTATGCGTACGAGGGCTTCCTTGCATTTTGCCGTCCATTTGAAGTTCTTTGGGTTTTTACGGGCCCGGAAGAAGGGGAGGCATCGATCTCCCGATCAGGAAAGAAACCGAGATAGGGCGGCGAGCCTCCCGTTCAGCCATTGTAACTCCTTGATTGTCCGAGGGGCCTGCATACTGATGATTGCCTGGACCTTCTCCGGGTTAGCATCGGCTCCCCTTTCGTGTACGATGAATCCGAGGAATCTTCCCGAGCTGACGTCGAAAGCACATTTTGTCGGGTTGAGTCGCATGCCATATTTTCGCAACGTGGCAAACGTCTCAGCCAAGTCGGTCAGGTGGGCCGCTGCCGTACGGCTTTTTACGATCATGTCATCGACGTAGGCCTCCATATTTCGCCCGATCTGCCGGGCGAACATCTTGTTTACGGTTCTCTGATATGTTGCCCCGGCGTTCTTTAGCCTGAACGACATAACCCTGTAAAAGTATACACCCTGATCGGTGAGGAAGGTCGTGTGCTCTTGGTCCTTGGGCGCCATCCTGATCTGGTTGTAGCCGGAGAAGGCGTCCATAAATGAGAGGCGAGCATGCTCGGCAGTCGCATCGACCAACTGGTCGATCCTTGGGAGGGGGTAGCAGTCTTTCAGGCATGCACGATTGAGATTGGTGTAGTCAACGCACATCCTCCAGCTCCCATTAGATTTTTTCGCGAGAACTACATTGGACAGCCACCGCGGGTACTTAACCTCTTCTATGAAGCCCGCTGCCAAAAGTCGCTCAACCTCCTCACAGACAGCCAGTTGTCGGTCAGGGGCCTATCATCGGGGCCTCTGCTTCATTGGTCGAGCATCGGGCGAAATGTTCAGGCGATGTTGGGCAACATTTGGGTTGATGCCTGTCATGTCAGCTGGCGACCAGGCGAAGACGTCGGCATTCTCCTGTAGGAGGTTGACAAGCTGCTTTCGTTCTTGCTCGTATTGTTCCGTCCCAATTTTGATCGTCTGGTCTGGCCGACCTTCCAGTAGGGGTAAGTCACTGGTGGACTCCGGCTCGGGATGTTGGGTCGGTCTCTTCGTCTCCCGGGGATCCCCCAAGGATTGTTCAACCTTCGCCCTCTTGTGCAATGAGACCGCAGTCAAGTAGCACCACCTGGATTCACGAGGGCTTCCCCAAACTTCCCCAGCCCCGACATGGGTCGGGAACTTCACTGTTTGGTGGTAAGTGGAGATAACGGCCCTGATCTTATTGAGGGTCAGGCGACCGAGGATCGCGTTGTATGCAGTGGGGAGGTCAACCACCAAGAAGGTTGCTATCACCGTCTTCGACCTTGGCGGGACTCCCAGGGTTAGGGGCAAGGTGATCGCTCCCAACGGCGAGATCGAGTCGCCGGTGAACCCGGTGAGTGCCGAGCACATCGTCTCCAAGGCATCATTAGTTAGCCCAAGCTTCTGGAAAGCATCCAGATAGAGCACGTCGGCCGAGCTCCCTGTGTCGATCATGATCCTCCTCACCTGGGCATTGGCGATCCTGGCCGCTATTACAAGTGCATCGTCGTGTTCGGATCGCTCGCCCCCCCCTAGCCGGGAACGTGACCTCGGGCTTGGGTCCGCGTCTGGGGGCTTCGGCCGCGGCGGCGCGGGCGTATGCTTTTCGTCCGGACATACTGTTCCCTCTGGATGCTGGGCCGCCTGTTATCACATCGTCGATCTGCCACTCAACGGGGCCCTCTGGGTGTGGCGAAAGCTCCTTACCTTGTCGGAGGTACCGGCTGAGGTGTCCTCTGCGAATGAGCTCCTAGATCTACCGCTTCAATTTGCAGCACTCCTCGGTGTCATGCCCGCTTTGTCAATGGAAACGACAATACTTCGACTGGTCCGTGAGCTCCCACGGGCTTCTCATCGGGTTGGGGGTTCTGAGCAACCCCTTCTCTCTTATTTGGAGAAATATCTTCGTTCGGGACGTGCCCAAGGGGGCAGCGGGGACCTCGACGCCGACGGGTCAGGCCGGTCCAACCTGCGCCTTGGTGCGACAGACTGTTGCCCCCGGGGTGGCTTCGGCCTGAGCCTTTTATGCTCCTCCTGCCTCCCGGCCATCCAGGCCTCCGCCACAATGTACTGGTTAGCCTGCTGGAGCATCTTCGGTACTGTGGTGGGGGGTCGCTCCACGAGGGACCAGAAGAATCTGGAAGGTCGCAGGCCTATCATAGATGCCTGCATCAACAGAGAGGGATGAGCGTCCGGCAACCCCCGGATTTTTGTGGCAAAACAATTCACAAAATGGGAGAGGGGCTCGTCCTCCCTTTGGTTAAGTCCGAGAAGCAGTGCAACAGACGGCTTTGGCTGGGCGTAAGCTAGGAAGTTAAGCTCAAAGTCTTTGGCGAGCTGATCAAAGGAAGTGATCGCCCCGACCTTCAGGCCGCTATACCATGTGCTGGCTAGCCCCCTCAGAGTCATGGGAAACGCCCTGCACATCAAAGCGTCTGAGGTTCCATACAATGCCATTTGGGCACGGAAGGTGGCTGCATGGTCCGCTAGGTTGGTGGCGCCGTCATATGTGTCCACTGGTCTTGTATCTCAAGCGTGAACGGAGACCCCCGGTGTGCATCCTCCCCGAGCTCTTCCTTTGACTTATGAACCTCCTTTTGCACTTCGTCGAGTTGCTGGCTAACAAAGCGCAGCTGGGCTCGCAGGGAGTTCGTTGAATCTGAAGATAAAACCTCGGGCTCCTGGCGGCCGCCCGGGTTTCCCATCACTCGATCCTCGAGCAGGGCCAATCGGACCCGAGGCGATGCGAGGAGTTCCGGAGGTACCGTGTGAGCCTGGACGGGTGACTCATGTTGCCGCAGTGGTTGGATCGTAGGCGGGTGCGCCGGATGAGAAATGAGCGGGATAATGGTCTGCACCATCCTAGTCAAAGCTCGGACTTGATGAGCGAGGTCCTGAAAGGCCTCGAGCGATACGGGCGACGGGCTGGTTGGGGCGACTTCGGGCGGCGACAAGCCCGAGTCATTGAATAACCGCCAATAGCGCTCCGAGGTCGAGGCGGGGTGCTCAGCTCGAGGTTCACCATACGGGGGGCGTTCCCCCGGAGCCCCGATCAAGTGTGACCCCTCAGCTGTGGGTTCGTTTGGGTCGATCTGCCGATCCCTCGACATTCAAGCCCTTCCTTCTAACGCCAAACTGTTGGTGTCAACACCTTTACGCCATGGCCTCGGGGTCGTCACGGCTGGGTTCGGGTCCAAATGAGAG
The DNA here is from genome assembly GCA_001649415.1 of Musa itinerans. Taxonomy (NCBI): domain Eukaryota; kingdom Viridiplantae; phylum Streptophyta; class Magnoliopsida; order Zingiberales; family Musaceae; genus Musa; species Musa itinerans. The sequence continues at coordinate 43,980 of LVTN01000101.1, read as the reverse complement.
GAGATCTTCTTGAGTGACCCTTGAGACTATTGAGGTAGCCGACCGCGTTGGTCCAATCGCGATGGGCTCGCTATTCTCTCCGGGAGGGGACTTCTCGCTGGGGCGTTCGGTGGGAGGCACTCCGTCTTCGTACCTGCACACAGGTCGGGTCGGGAGAGCTCGGCCCGACCCCTCCGATGATCAAGTCAGTTGATAGTCTCGGGGGGTTTTTCTTATTTGATCCAACCTTTTCTCTTTTTTTTTCCTTTCGTTCCGAACGCGAGGGTATTTATAGGGAAGGTCACTGTTTCCTAATGTGCCCATTTGCAGGGGGTAGGGTCGTACTTCTGATAACGTATGACACCGGCATTGGCATTGCGTGAAGGACCTGGCTTCTGTAGGATGGCGACGTGCCTCGGTCGGCATTTTGGTCTGCTTCGGCCAGGCGTTGTCAGGTCAGACCGAGGCGGGCGACCCCCCTAGCTCCTCGGTATGCGTGACCCAAGAGACGTCACCAGGGAGCAGCTGACATTAGCCGTGTCCCATCATTATTATTACCCTCATCATAGCTATCGATCAAGTCAATCATGCTAACTTGACACGATCAACCATAGATGTAAATAGAACATTCGGAGCTCCATTCAATCGGTAGAGGAAGCTCCATGGAATGCAACATTCTGAGCTCGATCGCCAGGACGACACCTTTAAGGGAGGCGCCTCGTGGTGGTGGGTGGTGGTTGTCGGCTGCACTTTCTGTGCTCCCCAGCTGTAGCGATCCCCAACAACACCACCACAAAAACCAAATATCTGCTTCTTCAAAAGGGTGGCTCAGCTGCAGCGTGCCTTCTCAGCGCATGCATGCAGCGTCAAGCGCAAGGATCGCTGTCGTCAGTAAACTAGAGGACAAGCGGGATTGGATTCTGCTTGCAGCTGTGGTTCTTTTCTTATCTTGAAGAAGCACGAGATCGTGGGATGCTTCTCCGGGAACTGTGACAGTCTCCGTTTAACGTTATTCCTATTGAATTATTGCAGTGGATGTTTGTTTGATTGGGCTGTTTGCATGAGAATATGGCTTTTCGTTGCGTTCACGGCTATCTAATGATGAATCGGTCCGGGGTGATCTCCGGATACTGCTCGCTGCTTGCGTCGGTCAAAGGCATAAGCTTTAAGGATAGGAACATTCGATGCAAATAATTTCTTGAACAGAATAATTCCTATGGAAGAGGCAGATGATGATGAATCATTGTTAGGAAGCCCCCGAGACCCATTCGCTGGAGTGCAGCAGCTATCACTCGTTAGCCGTATGATCGAAGGTGGGACGATGCAGATGAACAAAAAAATGTAAAGAACGACAAGAATTACTTATGCATGAGACAAGAGAGAGAGAGAGAGAAAGAATATGAAAGCACCGTCACATCATCTTCCTTGGCGTAATTCCACCTTCTTCCTACTTGGAGGAAATAGGTGAGAGATAAAAAAGACTAAAGATGACAGTAACAACATGAGATACTTTGATTCAACATAAGCATATCGTTTATCTCGAATAAAGAAAGGTATGCACATCTTCTTTTTCAAATCTATGAAAGTTTATAATTCAATGCATAATTATTTTTCACATTATAGTTGTTTTCTAACGATCGGTATTAGAGTCATAAATTAATAAAAATTAAATATCTTAGATCATTAAAGAATATTAGATCTGTTCATATTTACATAGAATCGTGTGTTTTTATCTTTGATCTATTTGTGTGATTAAATTTGTTCATCATTTATATCGTTATTTTAATCTTAAAAAATGTCATTATTTTAAATTATTTTTTGGTATATTATGTCTAATTATTAAGTTTACCCCTCTCTATGCTCCATGTGTCGCATAAGTATTGGAAAGCATGCTGCTTATTTTTTTATCAATGGCTGCTGTCAACAGTTTGTTATCGATAATAACACGCGTAGTGACCTTCGTTGGTCGTCGACCCTATCATAGGCTATGGATGCACATATGATAACATTGTTGCGTGTAATTGTGGCTTGGTTGTTTGCCCTGTCGAGGTGTGCTGTTGCTGGTGGGCAATAATACTATAGTGATGCACAGCATTACAAGCAGCAAATAAGCCACTAATTAGCATCGGATCTAGTGACAATCGAGGGCTATGTGGCGACGAACAACGACACATAACGATGGTGGCATAGTATCAGTGAATCATCGATCGCGAATAGGACACCACGATGAGGAGGTCGTTGATTGACCACATGTGACAGAAGGTCTTATGAAGTTACACAATATCAATATTATGACTAAAAAATCATTTTACCCTTCGATAATCAATTATTTCCAATTTTGATCCTTAAATTATAGTTTTGCTCTTATGAAATTGCTTATTTGTGTCGATGTCCTTTGTTTATAACTTTGCCCTTTAGATTTGACAATATTATCTTAGCAACCATAATTTATCAATAATGATTAAAATTATGGCATAAGATCTAATAAATAAATTTTATTGTGATTAAAAGGAAAATAAAGTATATAATTTATTTTTATTATTGTTACTCATGAGAAATAATTTATTATTGTTCAAATTTAATTGCTTATGTTATTTATAAATTCTAATTGATATTTTTGGATTTTTATATGGCTATTAAATATATGAGTATAAAAATATAAAATATTGCTTATTTTCACATGAAAGTACGATGTATATTCTCGAGTGTTGTTATTACTAGATTATGCTTATTGAAATTTATGCTCAATTATTATTATGTTATTTTTTTGAATAAAATTTGCATTATAATATTATTAAAAAAATAAGTGAGCATTATCTTTAACTTATATTCATAAGTTTTATGACAATAAGTAATTAGTTATAAATGATATTAAGAAAATAATTATTCATAATAGCCTCCATAATAAAGATATTTAGAAAATCTCAAAAGAGAGTCTTCTTCAATTAATTATGTGGTAAGAAAAGATAACACTATTTTGATAGTCATCTAGATTAAGGTTGTATATCCAAAGATAATATCACTAAAATAAATAAATGATATTAGTCCTTCATAATTACACTCGATATATTAACACTTTACATAAAGGAGAAATATTGATGATATGAATAGTTCATCATAACTTGATAACTCAAAATATTAATATTATTGTATTTGTAATTTCAATGGTTCTTCCTTCTTTGTATACTCAAACATCCCGCGTATTAACTTTTTTTGGATCAAATTATTTAGAATGACCTGAGCATGTATAATTTATAATGAATCTATTGAATCATAGTCTAGCATTACTTATTAAAATATCCATGGATATCATTGATGATAGCATTATGGATCAAGTAAACGAAATGAACGTTTCAAAAAGATCTAATAAACTCGATTTGATGTTCATAGGAATGATAGTTAAAAATAATATTAAGACTTCATTATCACTAACACGTATCACTTATATCCACTTACCAACGTAGGGTATCGATATTAAGATATGACTAGGATATCACTTAGGCAATATGAGCCTCACTCGAGGAGTCACCATTGTGTCCCATTGCAACACTAAGCAATCTTAGAAAAGAACCCACTTTATATTAAAATTAAAACCAATGTAAGTGCATGATACAAATCAATTCTACAAAAAAAAAAAAAAATTGTGCAAACATGAATTAACGAGATAATGAGGGATAACTTGCTATACTATCATAATAGATTTTTTAATCAAATTATAAATAATCATACTTATAAGAGCTAGATAGATTTATTATTGTTAAATATGAGCTCAATTTTAACAAAGTTAACGAGTCATTTATCCTATTAGATCGCATTTGTAACAATTGATATTAAATGATACCTTATAGAACTAGATTATGTATCATGCGGATTTGACTTAAATAAAAAGATTATAATATCTTAATTTACTCATATATTTAATATATATAAATATTTAGATTGACTTATAGAATATAGTGGGTTAATTCTCATTATCTTAAATATTTTGAATCATTAGTTCATACTTAATAAAAATAATAAATCAATTATCCTATTCCATCGTAACAATCGCATTAATATAATATGTGAGAAGTGACGAATCACGAGATAAATAATTTATATATTATGGCAATAACTAAAGCTCTAAATGAAATCGGAAAACCGGAAGGCAAAAGCTAACCTTCCCTTTCCTTTACCCATCGATCGAAGTCATGTTCCATGGCAATGATACGAGCTGTTTCTTTTGAGTGATTAGGCTCGCCTTTGATTTCCATTAGACAAGGAATAGTCTCACCATTATGTGATGAGTCGTTCATGGTGCTAGGAAACCATCTTAAGGCTTCTCTTGGACCATCTACCTCTCTTCCTCATAAGGCTTTTTCGACGCCAAGATTACTCCTTTAATTGGAGGTGTTATTGGATGAGCTGATCGTTGGCTCGCTGATAGAGAACAGCTGAAGCTTCTATCCTGTCGATGCAGGCATTTGCTTAGTTATGTCACTGGGAAGTGTTTTTGTTTTAAGGAACGCTGAATTCTACGAAAAGGACATCACTGATTGCATCACTGCGAACCAGAAGAAACCTAATATTCGGTCTAAAACTAATATGAATTGATCGTACGGATATACATCATCGACTGGTACATGTTATTACCAGTTTAATATATGATCCATGGGTCGACAAATGTTTATAGGGGAGGATCCATCAGGTTAAGCGTTTTTTTTTTCTTTGGCTTGAAAAAAAATATCTAATCTAAGTATATAAAATAGAAACATGTTCGAATAGATTTGAGTCTATCATGATCGAGCACGATTAGTTCGAAACTCAATTTAAAACTAGTTTTGAGTCCATTTAATTTTCATAACCATCTTGACTACGTTACCCTAGCCTCGAGCACAACACGTAATCAATCGCTAATACATCAGTTAGGATCAAGTCCCATGGGATTGGTGACATGGCGATGATGAAAAATGTCTACTCATCCCACGAGATCAAGTTACATAACTATGATAAGAAAGGTAACTCGATAAAATTGTTGATGTTTCGATGCATAATCTCATAATCCATTTATAGCCAAATAATACATGTAACGTTCTTAGCATCACCCATGACATTGTACTAGGCATTCAAGTATATTTTTATTAGATATATCTTCGACATAGCTCATTTAGATAGTCTCAGTTCGAATCCCTAAACTCTCGAACTCCTTAACCTACGACATACTCAAGAACGAATAAACTAGATTATGAACCCTAACCATATGTCGAACAACTAGAATATATGATAACAAAATGCAAGCTATGTTAGCCTAAGCTTAGCATCACATAATGTTAGGTTTCTCATTCACAAACCATGCGATCCACACGATCCAAGCTTTAGTTCAAATCAACGAGGAACTCCATAACATGCACAGGAGTCCAAAACCTAATTCAACCCAAATTATTGTCCCATTAAAAAGCCGGAGGCTACAATCGACTAGAACAACCAACCTTATATCATCATGCGAATCGTGAAGCCAAATTATGAGAGTGGAAAGGAGGATGTCGACTCCATACATTGTTATTATTATCATCTTCCTTATGTACATGTATGAGGTGTCCCATCACAAGAAAACAAAGACAGAATAGAACATATTCTAACTCTTCATTTCCACCATCTCGTCTCGCTATACAAGTCATGCAAGTGAATTTTTTTAGGGGCCACATTTTCTCATCCAAAAATATATTCTTAGGCAAAGTTGGCAGTCTTCCTACGGAGTGTTGTCGATCAATCGCTACATTCCAACAAGAACTAAGAAACATATATAAATTGGATGATGCAATTACGGTGAAAGAGTATTCAAATCTGTCATATACTTTTCGTTCTCGTGTTTCTTGTCTCATATCACATCAATGTGGGTGATGTGACTTCTTAGTTTTCCGGGAATCCACAAAAATATATAGGTTGGGAAAACTAGTTTTTTGACCTCCTTTGTTTGCTCTCTTAAATTATTGTGGCATGGAATGAAATCTCTCTCTAGATTTCTCTTGCTTGGCTCTATCTATCTTTATAAACTTGACCTTTCAACCAAGAAGATTGATTTGCTGATTGTGTTTTGAAATTGAAGCACATAAGACATTAATGAGGATGAGTCGAATGATTTTGCCAATGCAATTCAGTCCATTCAACATTTTGATGCCACACTTCAAATTTGTCATTAATTTCACCTCTCATTTTCCTTTTTCTCTTTTGATGTTAGCTAGTTTTGTCGTAATCAAATTTGGATAAGACATCAACTCGATCGGATCACTGGTTCATCGATTGATAATATTTAAAAATTAAATTATATTTAAATACATTTTATGGTGAAATATGTCAAAATATCTAAAAACGATAGAATGAGTTCAAGAGATACTAAAAGTAAAAACCTACACCTTTAATGAGATAGATGATATAGAAACATAACCATAACAACAATAAGCATAATAATGCGATGATAAAAGAGGGGGGAAAAAGAATGAGAAATCGGTCCTAAAAAAATAATGAAATTTTTATCTCCATATTATATGATTCGAAACACAACCATAGCTTACATAGGCATTTTTTTGGTTCAATCACATGCGATTGCAATAAATTTCAAGTATTACAATGCAAACATAAAGACTAGTATACGAATAATATATCAGATTTATATTCATCTACAAGAAAAACTAGACTTATCTATAAGAAAATCAATATCCATCTATAAGAAAAACTAAACTTGTATTCTCTTCACTTTCTATTATTATTCATATGACCGTTATGAGAAGATAGTTTAGGATAAGTAATTAGAAGATTATCTCCGTAATCTCTTGAGTAATTTTATTATAATTAAACTTCATTTCTATTAACTGATAATCGTTATCAAAATATCATATCTATAATGTATTTTATCTAATTAGATATGATTACGTAATCTAATATATAATATATCACTTCTTATACGTTCTTCTCTTAATAGCGATGGAGACTTTTGCAACAGTCGTTATAATGAGTATCACCATGACCTTCGAGAAGGAATGGTCGAGTAATTGAAATGCTTTTTTACTTTGTCAACAATATCTTGGCAATGAATTCATGGTTGTGAAGGTGATGGTTGCTGGTTCCTCGTTACTAGTCTCCCGTTATTGGTGAGAACTTCTTATACATTATTTGATGTAATGGCATGGGAATACGAATCAGTACAATTGCGTGTCTATAATTCTACAATTGAGATCGCAAAACAATGCTCGTGCGTAAGAATTATGGCAAAATTATGGAAATATTAACGTACTTCACTCTCTAAGGAAGATTCAGTGAAGATGGAAATATTGACCGGTGTAGGCACCACGAGACGAATAAGAACACATGCATCGAAAACGTAAGAGGTGAAGTCATGCAAAAATATTATCCGTTTGTAACTCGTTTGACTAGTGGAATTCAACCTTTCTAGGGTTAGGGTTTGGAATTTAGTTTCATGTTCCTCACATCACCTGTTTTCTTTTGTTGTTGTCTGTTCTTGTGTCTTACAATGATGTATCAGTGTATCATCCAAAATATTTTGATACGTTACTTGAGCAATAGTTGATAGAATATTATTGGCCTCAGAGTAATGATATTATATGTAAATAAAAAGACATGCATCAGCTCACATCCAACTCACACAAACCAACACATGAATAAATAATAGATTAATATACTATAGAGACAAAGTAATAGTCAAAGAAGAAAACTATGTGGAGGATGATGACTCCTAAACGATTTTAACTTCCAAAGATAGCTAAGTTTTGAATATTAACGAGTGATAATTAAACTATGTGTCTTTTTCGGATTAAACATAGTATATGTAATTCCATTATTTATTTTTCTTTACGCTCTCACAATTGGATATTCTAAATGAAACTAAATGGAGTGAGATCAATCGCAAAACATGGTTATAGTAATGGGGAAGCCATGAATTCATTTTGTTCGATAGTGATAAGACTGCAACATCAATGATAGTGGTGGAAGATAAAGACTCGTCACTTTATAATCAACAATCATGATGACACACACACACATATATATATATATATATATATATGTAGAATCTCATAGTCGCTACAACGTCGTACATCCCACGCTTCAGAACCATTAGAAGGTCTAGAACTTATTCTTCATGGTTTATGACCTTTGACGAGGAAGGAAGGGTTGAGTAATTGACATGCTTTCACTTTTTTGTCACACCAAAATGCCAAGAAAACATTATCTCGATCATAATTCCATTGCTTTCACAGGTGACGGTCGCTTCTTCTTGCTACGAGTTCCGCAGCCTCCGTCATCGAACAAATTTGTGTCTTTGTCAGAGAACGTCTCATATCTTATTTAATATAATAATACAAATTAGTATAATTGTGGGTCATAAAACCTAGTATATCATGTCAAATTAGAATAATATAAACAAGATCAGAGTCAAGTGATTTATGATTAACATATATCAGGCCAAACACTAATTCAATTCATCATTTAATCTTCGTCATATGTGACATATTTTTTTTAATCCGCATACAAATATTTTTGATATTTTTTCCTATTTATGTGTGTGTGGAGTTATTATCTTCCTCTTACTCTTAAGTAAGGGTTCAAATTTGATTCATATTAATATATATCTATATATTATACTTGTAGGTTATAGATCAAACATAATTCAATGTTTAATCATGCCAGAAGAGTATCCTT
>LVTN01000101.1:0-34998 GCA_001649415.1 Musa itinerans | reverse complement strand
CTTCTTCTTCTTCTTCTTCTTCTTCTTCTTCTTCTTCTTCTTCTTCTTCTTCTTCTTCTTCTTCTTCTTCTTCTTCTTCTTCTTCTTCTTCTTCTTCTTCTTCTTCTTCTTCTTCTTCTTCTTCTTCTTCTTCTTCTTCTTCTTCTTCTTCTTCTTCTTCTTCTTCTTCTTCTTCTTCTTCTTCTTCTTCTTCTTCTTCTTCTTCCAAGTGCTTTTAACCAAGTGCTTCTTCTTCTTCTTCTTCTTCTTCTTCTTCTTCTTCTTCTTCTTCTTCTTCTTCTTCTTCTATCTCCATCAACATATTACAAGTGGCATCTGCTGCTGTGATACCACATTTCTTGTGTTGGTGGCACATACTGTGACATGAATGACAGTGGTGGAGGATAAGGTTTATTCCATTATAATCATCAATCATGATTACATATCTGAATATAGAATCTCATAGTCGCTACTCGGTCGTACATCCCACAGTATCGATGATCGCTGAGGCTATTATTGCAAACGTGAACGACAAGAAGAAGAAGAAGAAGAGTGTTATTCTAATGGTATTTGCCCCAAGGTTTCGCCACCAGGTGAAGTGGCTCCTTCTTGCGTGCTGTTAGACCGGGAATCTCCGTCATATCGAACTCATCTCTGGTCATGCCGAGGGGAAGCTCCCAGTCAAACTGATGAACAAGGTTTGCCAGTGCGACCTCCAAGGTGGCCACCGCGAGCTGCATTCCGGGGCAAATCCTTCTTCCTGAACCGAACGGAGTGAACTCGAAGTTCTTTCCTTTGAAGTCCAGATCGCTGGTCATGAACCTCTCCGGCCGGAACTCTTCGGGTGCGTCCCAGTGTTTCGGGTCTCGGCTGATTGCCCACGCGTTGATCAGCACTCTTGTTTTCTTGGGGATGTGGTAGCCTTGGATCTGGCAGTCCTCGATGGATTCTCGCGGAAGCAATAATGGAGTGGGAGGATGCACCCGTAGGACTTCCTTGAGGACGGCCTTCAGGTAGACCATATCGTGCGTCTCGTCTTCTTCGACCATGTCTTTCCCTGCAGCCACTCCTCTCACCTCGTCCTGTAGCTTCTTCAGGGTCTCTGGGTGTCGTACGAGCTCCGCCATGGCCCACTCGAGGGCAGTGAAGGATGCTTCGACGCCAGCAGAGAACATATCCTGCAGAATTCCAGTGACTTAGCTTTCCAGAATCGGGTCTCTGCTGTTCTTCCTATTAGGTCTTTTATTATTAGGCTTCCAAGGAAGCAAATCCTTAAAATCACTTAACAGATACGATGGCTACATATGTGATTTAAGAGGAAATCAAACGAGAGTTATGCTACAAGAAATTAAAAATGTCGTGAGTCAAATCATGCATGAAGCCAAAAGTGATGGAGTCAATATATGTTGACTCAAGAAGCGAAACTACTAGAGAAAGAAGTTGAGCCATCATGCCGCCAACGGCGAGAAGAAGAAGAAGAACGTTATGAGAGTTTTGGTTCGTGGTAAGGCTTCTCGACAGTGTCACTCTTCTTTGCTTCCTGATGGCAGCTGCGATTGCCAGCAGATGTCTCCTAGAACAATAACATGTCTAAGGAAGGAAGAATACATGTTTTGCAGGGAAGAAGCTTACCCACAAGATCGCCTTCATCTGCTGCATGGTCAGGCAAAAGTCCTTCTCAGGCTTGTCAACCACGGCAAGCAACTCATCCACGAAATCCCTCTCCTCCACCTCACCCCGGTTGAGTCGTTCGACATGCTCCCGGATCACCTCATTCAGAGCAGCATCCCATTCCTTGGCGACCTTTTTGGCGGTAGGGTTCAACCCCAGGATTCCATCTAAGAATCCCAACGAGGGGAAGAGTTCCTCGACGCAGAGCTCACGGAACGCGACGCCGTTGTCGTCGATCAGTTTGCTGAATAGCTGACATCTATCGGCGGCTCTGAAGCTTGTCCCCGAGACGACTCTGCCAACGATATCAGTGACGAAATAGTTGATCACCTTGGACATGTCGATGAAGCCGGACGTCGAGGAAAGAGAAGCCCGAGAGATCTTTTGCATCATGAAGCCCACCTCCTCCTGTCGCAGAGCCCGATACGACTTCACCCTTTTGCCGCTCAGGAGGTGGATGGTGCAGAGCTTCCGGGTGTGTCTCCAGTAGTCGCCAAAGGGGGCGAAACCCACGTCATGGGCATCGTAGAGTATGGTTCTGACCGGCTTCAGGTCCGGCCGACTGGCAAAGGAGGTGTCATGAGTTCTCATGACCTCTTCGGCCATGTCGGCCGACGAGACCACGAGGGTGGGGACATGGCCGAAATGCAGCAGCATGAGCGGTCCATGCTTCTTGGAGAGGGCGGAGAGGGAGCGATGAGGGAGGGAGCCGAGCTGGAGGAGGTTGCCGAGCAGCGGCAGCTTGGGCGGAGAAGGCGGAAGCCGTGGCTTCTTGGAGAAGGCTCGCTTGGTGCCGAGGAGCACCAGGAGAAGGAGGGCAAAGAGGAGCAAAGACGAAAGCATTGTCGATCGCCCTGAGCACATCTCGCTCCACTCGGTAACATCACGCATATATAGCCGATGCGAGGCACGAGGCCGACTCTGTTCTTAGTCGTACCGTCGCCGGACCGTTTCCGAAGCGTTCAAGGGCGGCCGAATCTGTGGCTGGAACGAATCACGACGCTTGCGTGTCGGTCACCGGCTGCTGCACGCGACAATTGAAACAGAGGTTGGCAAACGCACGGAGCCGACTTAAGTCAAGAATGCGGAATACAAGTTTAATACGCTGGTGGACGCCTTCCTTGTTCCGTCACTCTCTGTGGAGTGGGTTTCATGTTTAGATTTAATATCTCTGATAAATATAATCTTCTCCATTAAAATGATATGGTATTAAATAAGATGAGTTGTTGATTAGTATTAATCATATGAAAAAAGTCAAAAATGTAAATTATGTTATTATATTATACATCTTGTCGTGGTTAAGATGTGGTTGATACTGTTAGGGACACATATATCACTGTCGTGTCATTAATGATGGTATGTAGTCATAACTGTCGTTGTTTCATCATTTTAGTCATTAATATCTTCTCGATAATAATTTTATTTTTACATGAATGTACCATCGATTTGTTATAATTGATAGACATAATCATTCTCGAGAAATAGTATAATGATCGCACAAGCTCCATTATAAAAGGGTTGCCTTAGGGATATTATTGGGTTAATTAGACATAATTTAGGTTCGATAAATTAGTTCGATTTGTTTGACTTGTCTAAATCATTAAGTTTCGAAGCGACAGTATTGGGTTATCATTGAAATTTCAACTTTGACATCTCAAAAATAAATCAGGTTGAATCTAAGACAACTTCTAGTTTAGACAATTCAAAATCGACTCTAACGGTTTGGACAAACTTTAAAGGTCTGAATCTTCCAAACTTTCATGAACAAATCCTGATAGTCCAAAATCCTCCCTGTCTGAATCCCTCGATTTCGATTTCAACTATCCTGAATCAATGGGATGTCGGCTAAACAAATTCCTTGACCAGTTCGCGACCCTAACCTTTTCCAACAATCTTTTTAAGATTTAATCTTTACTCAACCATCTCCTCCGATAACTATTATCATCATCGTATAAACCTTCTACGTTCTATTTTAACGAATATAAGTCTTAACGAGGGTAGCTCAAATTATAACTTTATAGCTTTCACAACTTATCTAATTAACTCATGAAACTCTACGTACTACTATGCCTCTCTTTCCTATCGTTACTCCACCACTCAGTACTTTTTCAAGCTAAGTAATCGAGTCATATTCGATACAGTCCCAAGTGTTAGATTTTATAGTCTTTTATTATTAGATACGATATATAATATAACTAATTGGATTCTAATGAAATATTTTAACCAATAGAATAGAAGTTTACTTAAAGTAGGATTCCTTAGAAGATAACATTGATGGGAGAAAATCTCATAATATCTTATCCTAAACCCTCTGATCTCGTTTATAAATAAACATGACCTCTAGGGATTGAATGTGTGCAAAGATATCTGAACATATGGGAGATAACTATGCATGTTTCACAACGAACATAGTTGAAGGATTATAGTTTTTCCCTCAACTCTCTTCCTAAACCATCCATCTATATGGTTTTGTGAAAAGATAGGAAGAGAAAAAAAACAAAGATATATGAACATATGACATCAAAATGTATGCATCGCTAAACTAGATCTAGGTATTTGATTCCAATCCTAACATAAAAGATTATTTTCATATTTAATACAACATATTACAGTTTTTATGCTTACACCAAACACCCCCTAAGTCACCTCGATCGTTGTTAGCTCAAAACCTAATCCCATTGTCATAACCAGAATTTGTGAATGAGTCAACTATACAAGTGCATTGGTTGAACCCTCACATCGATGTATCGATGTACAATGATGGCATTAGTGACACACCCGACCTCGTAGCTCTTCTTGCATCCTCGTGTCAATTCGCATGATTCTATTGTTGGCTCCATGACCCTCGTGTGCCCTATCGCGCTACCACACCAAGCCCCATGCCCCATCACGTGCCTTGCGAGTGATGACACATATAACCCGTCGTGTCTTCTTCACGTTGTCGTAGGTTTATCCACATGGACTCGAATTAAAATTTGAAGTAACAATCACACGCTAATACTAGTAACTCCATGTGCACTCGAATTAAAGTTGTTTGCTGTGCATATATTACTCAAAGGCGCCAAAGCGAATTAAACATTATATAATTCATATGTTGATATAAACAAAAACCTACTCAGTTATTTAATTCTGTATGGTAGGGATGATCTCGATGGCTGACGTGGAACGATCAATCAATCCCATGCCCGATGTGGGCTTTGATCTGACGGTCAGAAGTCTCCTTCGATATTAAGATAGGCAGGTGCCCGCTTCCGATTAGAGGTGAATATTTTTCTAATTATTTTATTTATTTTTATAAGAAGAATAAAAATTTCACTTGAGGTGTTAATGCTGCTTAATTCGATACGGACTGCTGATACAGTGCTCGGTTGAGTTTCCGGTCATAAGTCAGGAGGTGCTAAGAACTTTATCTTCCAACCTCCACTATCTACAAGGAAGAAGACAATATTTTTTTTATTTTTTCATGTGTTGATCATGAAGCTATAAATTTTTTTTTTGGTCATAAAGATGTGTATTGAAAAATTAATTTATAGATAATTATCTTATATAGTTATTATATTTTAAATTATTTTTTAAATTATTCGGTTTAAATGATCAGATAGTTTCTACACCTAACTAAATAGAAAATTATATTAGATTGTGAGATAATTACTATTATATCTATAAATATAATAGGATCATAATTCAAGTAAAGTATATCTAAATATTTTTCAATTTTAAATTTTTTTATTAAATATTATATTTTTTTAATTTAAAAATATCTTCTTTCCATTGCATCATAATAAGCATCCCAACAGTGTGGACAATCAATCTACGTTCTTCTCAGAAACAACAATCTTCAAGTGTTTAAACCCATCGACTCTCAGGGTTTCTTGAACTCATACTGCAGCTCCCCCTCGAGAGACGAACACGTCAGAATTCAAGGGGGGATGATCGGCGCCGCTCAGACTCGGGGTTTCGCTATCGGGAAGCTTCGACGCCGCCCTTCGTTCGCCCCGATCGAGAAGATAAACACTTCTCGCCGCCGTCGATCTCTGCCATGGGCAACTTCGCCGCTGAAGCCAAAGGAAGAGACGACGTCTATATATCTATCTATATAGCTCTGCATGCATCGATGCTCCATTTCTAAGGGATGCCTTCTTCCTTGTGATATGGGAACAGGATTCATGCACGTACCTGTACGCCACGTTGCATGAAAGCCAAAACAAGGCCTTCGGCTCCATTTGTATGACAACCAGAGGGCCTCTCCTGTACGGGCATTGGTTTGTCAAAATTTAATATGGTATGACTTCATGCATACGAATCATTACAGGCCAGCACGTAGAAATTATTTGCATGTCTCACGTAACAGGATGGTTGTTCTCGGATATGCAGCACATCGTATTATCCAATTATCCTATTAAGTAATAAATGATTATAATTATTTAAAATATATATTTAAAGATGAATCGGTCTCATTATCGTAATCTCATCACGATCCGATTCTCATTGCATAGATCCATAGACATCACAATATATTTAAGCAACATTCAATCTATACGTCGAGAAAAGTATGCAGGATTAACTACGATAGCAATCAAGACATAAAACAAACCGAAATGCCGGAGTCAAGATCGAGAATTCATTGAGAGTTCGAAAGTTCATCAGGAGTTAGGAGATTCATCAGAAGCGCTATCGAAATTGACCGAGAAGCTCGTCGGAACTTACCAAGAAGATCATTATAAAGTCCAAGAGCTTATCGGGAGTCTGCTGGAAGATTACCAAGAGATCGTCAGAAGTCCACTGGAAGATCGTCAGAAGCTCGTTGAAAGAAACCTAGGCTTACCGAAGTTATTTTGTTTAGTGTATGCCTTAAATATTATAGTTAACACATAATTAGGCTTAAATTTGGGAGGTAATCTCAACTAAGACCATAATTAGATTGGTTTGAGCCGGATTCAATGCCCAATTAGGTTGTTGAACCCTGTCGGGCGGTTGCACCGCCCAAGGCTCAGTCACCAAGAAGCCTGGGTGGTGGTACCACCCAAACTAGGCGGTGGTACCGTCGGTAGTTATTATTGCCAGGCGATGGTACCACCTTGTTAGGTGGTGATACCGCTAGAGCCCAGTTTCCAAGACTCTATCAATCGGTAGTACTGCCTATAGGTGATGGTACCACGGAGCATAGTCGGTGGTACCACTAGTACCCCAAAAACGTGGGATGAGACACTTTTTTGCTCCAATTTTGAAGCCATTGAGGCCTATAAATACCCCACCCTTTTCTGCGTTAAAGGGAAATCAAAGCGTGAAAAAATCTGTAAGTGTTGGGTGTAAAAGTGTTGTAAAAATGTAAAGAGTCCTCTCTCTCTTTAGTTTTGCAATCATCCAAGAAGAGGTGTGAGGCTTGTAAGGGTTGTCTCCTAAACCCGTGAAAAGGAGAAAACGCTATAAAGAGGTAGATGGTCTTCGCTTATTGAAGAAAGACTATTAGTGGATGTTGATGACCTCAACGGAGGAGTAATAGGGAGTGGATGTAGGTCGGATGACCGAACTATTGTAAAATTGGCGTGTTCTCTTTTCTTGGTGCGTATTTTACTTTTTCTTTAATCCACTTTACTTCATTTTAAACTGTTCAATGACGTCTTCTCTACTCACTTGCATACTTATTTAAGTCAAACGACATTTCAATACGGTTTTCGTTGAATTAAGAGTTTCATCGTACGAAGTTTTTCGGAAACGTTTAAATTTGTCATTTTTCTTTGCTTATTCAACGCCCCCCCCCTCTTAGTGTCATTCTTAATCCTAATAGCAACGCCGCCTACTAGCGCTGCACTTGCGGGGGTAGCAGCACCTGTAGAAGTTGCGCCCATGGGTTGAACCACTCGCAAGCATAGCGATGCTTGTAGGCGTTGCACCCGCGGGGGCGACGGTGCCTTTCGCCCGTAAGCAGAGGCGGTGCCCCCGCCCCCTATAGTGGTCGTCACCAGTAGGGTGGTGACAGCAACAACGCAACATGAAGAAGGAAGGAGATTGGGGTTTTTCTAAGCAAAAGATAGTTTTGCCCCTTTAGAATTTCAAAATTTTTGAGTTTTATCTTTTTGTCCAAATTACTAAAATGCCCTTCACAATTCAAAAAATTTCCTATATATCCTCAATTTCATAAAATATTAATTAATTAAAATTTTAATCAATTAATTATTATCTAGTAGTCCTACATGGTGATGATGTATACATGTAATGTATGATGTGGATGGATGATCATGGACCGTGTGATATGATTATTATTATTATTAAGACCTGCGAGTCTATTTTTCTCATTTATTATCGGGCCTACGTGTCTATGATTAAGTTGTAATTATACGAGAAGGCACAGTGGGAGCCTAGAAGCAATAACGAGAACCCCGAGATAAATTATTACGACACATGGAGATGCATCGAGATGCCGATAGAACTAATGAGAATGAGATTGACGATCACAGGGCATAGAGATGCACCGTTGCACACATAGATCTTGATGTGAGTGATTAGGCTCACTGGCTCAGGCCTGATCACATTAAGCTGTAGTCCATGATCATCTGGTTTGATTACTCATGTGATGTGTGATTGCTTTTATATATATATATATATATATATATATACATGCATTGTAAATTTATATTAAATATGTATGTTTGAGGCATATCGTATTAGGAGACCAAATCAAAATCCTCTCTCTCAACAATATTAAGTCAGTAAACATGAGACAATTAGATTGACCCACGTGGCCTTCTATCGTTATAGGTAGGGATTGATTCTCGACATAGGTTGAGTTGGTCAAGTCCCTCAAGGCTCACCTATATCGCAATTTGTTATCTTGCCTTCAACATAGAGATATCACCTGTGACTTGAGGACATGGTATGCTTAGTCGAGTCCATTGAGGGTATATTATCGAAACAAACTTATTTTATAATGATGGTATTGACTTAACTAAACATCATGGTTGGTCGAGTCTCTCAAGTCCATGGTAGTTCGGAGGCCGAAAAGGATGAGAATCACAAAGAGTTATGATCGACAAGAGTTGCCTACCTTTTGAGTTTAGTGTGATTGGTTGAGTCCCTCGAGGTTACACTAAAGCACTAATTGGATCTCGATCTCCATTAGAAGTTTGCTAGAGATTTTTGTTTCATGTGTTGAGGGTGTTGCGTGACTCACCAGAAAAATAGTTGAAGTATATTAACATAGAAGTTTATATCTTAATTATTTATTTTTATGTAAAATCATGTTATTTATTTCTGTTGCATCTTTATTTTTAGAAAATATGGCTTTCAAATCCCTTACGTGGCATACTTGATGTCAATTACCTCACTAATCCAAATTATACGGATTGACTCCACAACTTGAGAATTATTTTCACGACGGAGAAAATTATATATATCCTTGATACAATAATGCCTACGCCCAAGGAAGGGGTAAGCGAGGATGAGATCGATCGCTACATGAAGTACATAGATGACTCTACTCTTGCTTAGTATTATATGTTTGGCTCCATGACTCCTAAGTTATAGATGACGAGTTACCATTTTAGTCGCCAATGACATGTACTACCCAATAATAATCTTATCTCCACATAAACATAACACTGGTCGACATATGTCAAAATTGGATTTCTATGAATAGCATGACTAACTAACTAATAAGCGATCTAATATATGTTATGAGCAATTACAACCGATAGGTAGAACCATCTTGAACAAATGGTGTAACAACCTCCCAAGCTCCACTATAAAAGGGGCCGCCAGGGATACTTAAGAGTGATCGAAGAAAAATAGATTTATCAGATTAGCCCTGACTAGTTTGGCTTGTTCAAAACTAATCCTGACTTAGCATTGGAGAGGCATCGTTGAGATCGCCTTCGACTTAGTTTTGTATTATCGAGAGTTTGACGAGTTTTCTCAAAGATTAGCTAAGTAGGGGTGTTAAGAGAGGAGAAGTGATCAACAAAAAAAGACCATGTGACAAGCGATTATGAAAGCATCTAATTTTTCTCTCTTTCCAATAATAGATTGAAATGTCCTCAAACGAACATCAAAAGAATAATTACAGTGTACAATATTTCAAATATTATGGACCAAAAGCGATCCAATTAATGAACCGATGCAGCAAAGGTTAATTGAACCGACCAAATCGATTCAGGTTTAACGGTTCTGATATATATATATATATATACATCATTCACGGCAGAAGTAATACCATGTTGTGTGCCTGAAGCAAACACCGAAAGCCAACACCAATTCCATGTCAACCGGACTTGGTATGATCCCAAACTTGTGTTTTCTTCTTCCATCATCTAAAGATTCGCATCCATCCCTTCCTACAAAACCTTCCCTCCTCTCACCTCGTCTCTGCTGCAACTCTTTCTCCACCACCATGGATGACCATGACACATGCAAGGTCCTCATCGAAGGTGCTGGTGCTCGCTCCGACCCATACGACGACGATTACGACGGCGCCGACGAGCCCCACCTTTTATACATCCTCAACCTGATCCTCAACGGCACCGCTCGCCTCAACGTCCTCCTCCCCACCGCCACCATCCTCGCGTTCACCATCTTCGCCCCGCTTCTCACCGACGACGGCGGCAACTGCAGCAGCCTCAACCGGTGGCTCATGGCCGCCTTCGTCGCCTCTTGCGCCGCCTCCTGTGTCTTCTTCACGTTCACCGACAGCTTCCGAGCGTCGTTCTCGTCGGGGCGGCTGTACTACGGCGTCGCGACGTTCCGCGGCATCTGGGCGTTCAATGCGCGGCGCAAAGGCCCGCAGAATCCCGCGGCGTTTCGCCTCACGTGGTCGGACCTCTTCCACGCGTCGCTCTCGCTGCTAGCATTCCTTGCCTTCGCAGCGTCTCACGGCGACGTGATGGGGTGCTATGGCGTGAAGCTGCCGAGGAAGGTCGCCAACACGGTTCCGCTGGTGGTTGGATTTGTGGTGAGCGTTTCCTTCGTGCTGTTTCCTTCCAAGAGGAGGGGAATCGGGTACCCTTTCTTGCTGCAGAGGGATGCTATCTTCGTGAAGGGCTAAGCATGGAGCTTTCTTCCGATATAGCACTAAACGAAGATATTACATGAAACTGACAGAAAACCTCATTAATGCAAGTCAGCAAGCATTACATTTCACAGAAATGTATGAAAACCCAATCGAACACGATGAGCCAATGTCACGCAGTTCGCTGGATACAGCAAGATATTTAGTGTGGCGTCCCCAAGCAATCATCGTCCCCGTGCTTCTCTTCCTCATCTCCACCGCTGCCACTCCTACAGTCCTTGTGAGATGCAGAACTGTGGCTCCAATCTCAACTTCTTCCTACGTGACGACCAACGAGATAAATATATAAATAGAAGGTGAATGAGATGTACAATCAAAATGCATTTACAACATTGTATGATATAATGTAATTTCAATTATTGTTCATGCCAGTCCGACCAAACGATGTCACTTAATTCAACATTATGTTGGACTTGTCGCACTCGCATGAATTCAGATTTGGCCCAAAAGTGGACAGACAAAGTCTGAAGGAAGGTTCAGAGAATTTGAACATAATCCCATCATTAATAATATAAATTTGATGCTTGATGAGGGTAATAATAATGATGGGATATGAACTAATGTCACTTGCTCCCGGATGACGTATCCTAAGTCACGCATACCGAGGAGCTACGAGGGTCGCCTGCCTCGTTCTAACCTGACGGCACCTGGCCGAAGCAGACCAAAACGCCGACTGAGGCACGTTGCCATCCTATAGGAGTCATGTCCTTCACGTAACACCAATACCAGTGTCAGACATTATCAAATGTACGACCCTGGTCCCTGCAAGCGGGCACATCAGGAAACGGTGACCTTCCCTATAAAAACCCTCGCGTTCGGAACAAAGAGAAGAGAGGGAGGGCTGGATCAAATGAGAAAAACCCCCTAAGACTATTGACTGACTTGATCGTCGGAAGGGTCGGGCCGAGCTCTCTCAACCCGACCTGTGTGCAGGGATGAAGACGGAGTGCCTCCCATCGAACGCCCAGGCGAGAAGTCCCCTCTCGGAAAAAACAATGAGCCCGTCGTGATCGAACCAATGCAGTCGGCTACCTCAGCAGTCTCAAGGGTCGTTCAGGAAGATCTCCGCTCATTCGGACTCGAACCCAGTTGTGTTGGCCCAAGACCACGGTGTAAAGATGTTGACACTAACAATGCTAATTAACAATGCATGTTTAGTAAATGCAGAGCTATTATTTACGTTGTTAACGTAAACATGCATCCAAAAGATGAAGCCATGGGTCGATGAAGGAAGTGAACCGAGAATTCTCGCTGCAGATAGAAGCAGCAAAGCATCACAGTACGCGCTTGACGAAGGAAGTGAACTGACGCCACTGAGAAAGCGAATTAAACATTATTTAATTCATATGTTGATATAAACGAAAGCCTACTCAGTTAACTTCTGTATGGTAGGGATGATCTCGATGGCTGACGTGGAACGATCAATCAATCCCATGCCCGATGTGAGCTTTGATCTAACGGTCAGAAGTCTCCTTCGATATTAAGATGACAGGTGTCCGGTTCTGATTACAGGTAAATATTTTTCTAATTATTTTATTTATTTTTATAAGAATAAAAATTTCACTTGAGGTGAAATTTTATGAGATGGTGAGATAGTTACTATTATATCTATAAATAGGATCAAAATTCAAGTAAAGTATATTTAAATATTCTTCTTTCAATTGCATCCCAACAGTGTGGACAATCAATCTTCATGTGTTTAAACCCATCGATCTCACTGCATCCTCGGGGTTTCTCGAACTCATACTGCAGCTCCCCCTGGACAGATGAACACGTCAGAATTCAAGGGAGGATGATCGGCGCCGCTCAGCCTCGGGGTTTCGCCATCGGGAAGCTTCGACGCCGCCCTGCCTTCGCCCCGATCGAGAAGATAAACACATCTCACCGCCCTCGATCTCTGCCACGGGCAATTTCGCCGCTGAAGCCGAAGGAAGAGACGACATCTATATATCTATCTATATAGCTCCGCATGCATCGATGCTCCGTTTCTAAGGGATGCCTTCTTCTTCCTTGTGATATGGGAACAGGATTCATGCACGTACCTGTACGCCATGTTGCATGAAAGCCAAAACAAGGCCTTTGGCTCCATTTGTATGACAACCAGAAGGCCTCTCCTGTCGGGGCGTTGGTGTCTGTCAAAAGTTAATGCGGTATGGCTTCATGCATACGAATCATTGCAGGCCAGCACGTGGAAATTATTTGCATGTCTCACGTAATAGGATGGCTGTTCTTCAGGCAAGCAGCCTAATCCACTTGAACTTAGAATTTACACAGGACTTATTGAAATTAATGATTGATTAGCACAAAACCAAGGAACAGGCAAGCAAAAGCATGACCTCCTCCGCAGTTTAAGCTGGTCATCATGTGCAGCATATGCAAAACATAATGACCACCTAATAATAGAAATGTGGATCTGCTTTGAGTTGTAGTTTCATGACATATCTGCAAGTAGATGATCCGAAGGACAAAACATATATGTTTGGTTTTTCCTCGTCTTCTGTCGGCATCTATCTGTAGTTGCTGGACTCGAGTGAGACCTTTCTTAATCCTAATTGGTGTTCTTCTTCTGTATGCTTTGTCTCCACTGGAGCTCCAGAACTCAGAAGGGATCCATCAAGTAGAAAATGTATTTGTTTCACATGGCATTGGATCTCGGAACCAATCTCTTCTTGCTGCTGTACTGCACCTTGAACTCAAGACATATGTATTTAGTGCGAGCTCACGAGCATTATTTGTACATAGCTTCTTTACCTGAGTCGGGGGTTAAGTTGAGCCTGAATCGATCTGAACGGTGCATTATTATCGTCACTCATAAATGTGAATCATAGAGTGGCTGATGCACTCGCCAAAAGCCACTAAATTATGAGCAAGTCATTGCATTGCAGATGAAGAAGCTGCTATCAGCCACCGCCAATAATTGGAGCACTGATGCATCTTTGACCTGCACCCGTGACTATAGTAAATATTATGCGAGCTTGCTGCCACCTTACGGCTCGCCCCTAACAACTAGTATCTACGGGAATCTAATCCATTTTTTGATGGAACGGAGGTAGGTTGATGATCTAACCGAAGGTACCGAGGAGCTGAACCAACCCAAGTTAACAAGGAGTTGAACTACGCAGCAAGAGCTGTAGGTAGAGATGGAAGTATCGAAGCGAAGCTCTCGATCTGTCGTGGTGGAGCTAATGCAGTTGAAGTGAAGCTCTCGATTTGCCAAGATGGAGCTCTGGGATCCAATAATAGAAGAAGAAGAAGAAGAAGATTAGTGAATCCACCAGAGCTACCAAACGATCTTAATCCGTAGGCTTCTAGCATTCCAGAACCTTCTCAAATTTCCCTCTCTCTCTCTCTCTCTCTCTCTCTCTCTCTCTCTCTCTTGTTCTGTCCTCTACCGAGCTGATATTTTGATGGCAGTACACTGCCACGGCCATCTCTCCCACGCAACAACACAATTGGAATGTCTCGTCGCCGAGGAACGCAGGCCACAAATCTCAGCCCTCGATCTGATACCCTCACGAGACACCCAACGTGTGAGATCTGTTTGGGCACGGGGCGCGTTCACGGGCCCGTAACTGTGCCATCTTTTCCCCATTTCCCTCTCTCTCTCTCTCTCTCTCTCTCTCTCTCTCTTGTTCTGTCCTCTACCGAGCTGATATTTTGATGGCAGTACACTGCCACGGCCATCTCTCCCACGCAACAACACAATTGGAATGTCTCGTCGCCGAGGAACGCAGGCCACAAATCTCAGCCCTCGATCTGATACCCTCACGAGACACCCAACGTGTGAGATCTGTTTGGGCACGGGGCGCGTTCACGGGCCCGTAACTGTGCCATCTTTTCCCAAGGGGACCTCGCGAGGGCCGAAGCAGCGGTCACGGGCGTGCCAGAGGAGATACACACAGAGGAAGCAAACAAGGGACGTTCGCCAAGTCAGCGTGTGCCAACGAAGGGTGGGTCCCTTGCATAGTTCTCCCTTTCATTCCCAGCCACTAGTTTATTCTATTAACTTACCGTCGCCTGAACTGACGGTGTACATCTCACCTATCTTGAATCCCCAAACTACCACTGCTATGTCCATCAAAACCCCGCAATCTCCTTCGGCTCTCGAGGGGCAGAATGGGCTTGGAATGGTTGCGTTTTGATGCCATTCTTATAGGTGGCGGCAAGGCGGTGTGTGTTTTCAGTGGCGAGTTCTAGGCTTTGCTGCAGAAGTGGGAGAGCTCTCATGAAGCCACAGGGCTGTGAGATAGAAGCCAAGGGCATCAGCTACCAGATCTCCGTCCCAGGGAGATCCCACCCTTTGAAGAAGATATGGAGTAGAGAAGAAGAAGAGCAGGGTGGTGGTGCGTTGAGCCACCACCCTGGGCCATTCGGTGAGGTGGAGAACGATCCGGCGAATGACAAGGCCTGCGAGAAGTTTAGAGTGCGGTTCGTGCTGAAGAACGTCAGCTGCCGCGCCAAGCCGTCGGAGATTCTTGCGATCGTCGGGCCCAGCGGCGCCGGTAAGTCCACATTGCTCGAGATACTCGCGGGGAAGATAACCCCGCCGGCGCCGCCGACCATCCTGATCAACCAGCGGCCGGTGGATAAGTCCGACTTCCGCAGGATCTCTGGCTACGTCACGCAGCAGGACACCCTGTTTCCCCTGCTGACGGTGCGGGAGACACTCATGTTCAGCGCCCGCCTCCGCCTCGGCTGCGGCGGCGACCGCGGTCTCTCCCGTTCTCAGCTGAGCGCCCGGGTGGAGTCCCTCCTCCGGGAGCTTGGCCTGGGGCGCGTGGCTGACGCCCGCGTGGGTGACGATGCCCGAGTCAGAGGCATCTCCGGCGGCGAGCGCCGGAGGGTCTCCATCGGAGTTGACGTCGTCCACGACCCGCGAATACTCATCCTCGACGAGCCGACGTCGGGGCTCGATAGCACGTCGGCGCTACAGATCGTGGACATGCTCAAGGTCATGGCCGAGACCCGAGGCCGCACCATCATCCTCAGCATCCACCAGCCAGGGTTCCGCATCGTCAAGCTCTTCGGCTCCGTCCTCCTCCTCGCCGACGGGGCCGTCCTCCACCACGGTACAATCGACCAGCTCCACTCCCACCTCCGCTCCGTCGGCCTCGAGCTCCCCCACCACGCTAATGTCCTCGAGTTCGCCATCGACTCCATCGAGACCCTCCGCCGCTCGCAATCACAGCATCACCAGCAGCAAGAACCACCGGCGAACAGAGCGCCACCATTCCAATTGCACAAGAAATTAGTCGAGGGAGCTGAAGGCAAGGGAGACAGGTGCACCCTGCAGCAGCTCTTTCAGCAGCACAAGGTGGTCGACGAGGAGTCGCTCGCCGGGCTCGACCTCGATGACCTGTCCTACGATTACGCCAACTCGAGGCTTCGGGAGATCGCCATCCTCACCCACCGCTTCTCGAAGAACGTACTACGGACCAAGCAACTGTTCGCATGCCGGACGATCCAAATGCTCGTCTCCGGCCTCGTCCTCGGCTCCATATTCTACCATCTCATGGACGAAAACATCAGAGAACGAGTGGGCCTCTTCGCCTTCATCTTAACATTCCTGCTCTCCTGCACCACGGAAGCTCTGCCGATCTTCCTTGAAGAAAGGGAGATCTTGATGAAGGAGACATCGAACGGGAGCTACCGAGTCTCCTCGTACGTGATAGCCAACGGGCTCGTCTTCCTTCCGTTCCTCTTCGTCCTCGCCGTACTCTTCTCGGTGCCGGTCTACTGGCTGGCAGGGCTCAGACCGACCTTCTCGGCCTTCATGTACTTCTTGCTCTTGATATGGCTAATCCTGTACACCGCGAACTCGGTGGTGGTCTGTTTCAGCGCTCTCGCCCCCAACTTCATCATCGGCAACTCGATCATCGCGGGTCTCATGGGCACCTTCTTCCTCTTCTCCGGGTACTTCATATCGAAGCAGTGGATGCCGAGCTACTGGGTGTTCATGCACTACATCTCCTTGTTCAAGTACCCATTCGAAGGATTCCTCATCAACGAGTTCTCCGGCTCCGACAAGTGCTTGGCGAATGGGTTCGGGGTGTGCCTGCTGAGAGGGGACGACGTGCTGAGGGAGGAAGGATTGCGGAAGGAGTGCAGGTGGAAGAACGTGATGATGATGGTGTGCTTCATCGTGGCTTACAGGTTCTTCTCCTACCTCATACTCAGGTGCAGGTGCCGGTGCGTGCACGAGGGTGGGCTCAGACGAGCCTTGATCTGAGACAAAGTCATGTAACTCTCTCTCTCTCTCTATCTCTCACACACAAACACACTCTTTCGTGTCGTTTCTATTGTCCTAATCAAAACACTGTTTTCTCGAGCAATAATGTTGATCGATCCATATGGGTCTCTTTTTCTTTTACCTTTTATTGCTACATATATACAGTTTTTTACTTGATAGTGTTTGTAATTTAGGGTGATAGCAATCTACTCCACTCAAAAGTCGAAGAGCTATTACAAAGGATGATGCAAAAGATAGGAGTAGCTCAGGCTGATGTAACTTGTCACAGAGGTACTGATCTGATTCTTATGTGATGCTTGATCGATGAAGACGATTCCTTCCTGTGAAGGATTGCTTATTTCCAAATGTCCTCAGAATCCTTCTTGTTTGCTTCTCGAGTTCCTCCCATTTCTAGGTTTAACATCCATCTACAGCTTCAAACAAATGATGATGACGACAATGTACCAAATAACATAGTTCTTCTTTTCCTTTTCCTTTCACTTCCAATAAACCGAAATAGGTGACCATTTTTTCCCATTATTCAAATGATTTAGAGTTACGAAGTGGATTCTGATGTCAACTCCTATTTAATATTTTTTCATCCGATCAAATATAGAATAAAGAAGACCTAAATATGTTTCTTCGTTGTATTCATACCCAGCCATACTCTTCCATTTCTAGGCTTGGCTTACTTGTTGGGGTTGTATATGCATTAAGATTCGGATCCTTTTCTTGATCCACGTTCGATCCTCGATTCCAAAGCAAACGGGTCGGATCGGGCTGAGACGGGTCGGGCCGAGCGCGACGGCCATTACTACAAATCCCATCCGTCCCTAATCTGTTCCTCTCCCTTCCCAATTCCAAACCCTGAGAGAGGGCGAATCGGAGACAGATCTAGAGGAAGAATGCGAGGAGGGACAGTCGGATCATTGCCACTCTTCTTGCGATTGGGGGTGCCGACGGTGCTTTCTTGGTGTTTCCTCTCTCCGAAGGGCAGTGCGATGATCCGACGGCAGTTTCTCTCTCGGTGGCCGCACCATCGCTTGGGTTTCATCGCTTTCCTGAGCTCTCGATGAAGCGGATTTGTTTATATTGGAGATCGATTTTAGTTTCATTCAAACTGGGCTTGACAGAGATATGGTCACCTCTCTAGTGTGTACTCTCCATTCATTATATCGTCACCTCCCTGTCGAAGATCCAGCTGAACTTTACTCTCCTCGGTTCCGCCGCCTTGGCACGATCCTCCGCCCGCTCCTGTAGCCGCCGCATCCTCGCCGGCAGGCCGCAGACGAAGTCCCTCGCGCGGCGACCCTCCCCGGTGAGCCCTGCCTCCATCTTCTCCAGCCTCCACCGCTCCACCAGGAACTCGACGATGGACGTGTAGTCGGCCGCCGTGTAGACCCCGAGCCGCTGCGCCACGGCCGAGTAGTGGTCGAACAGGCGCGGGTCGCGGCCATCGGCCATGAGGTGGGCCGGCATCGTGATCTTCTTGCGCATCATGTCGGCGATGGCGAGCACGGCGCCGTCCGGGTCCAGCTCTAGAAGCTTGTCGATGATGCGCGCGTAGGCGTTCTCGTGCCGCTTCTCGTCGGCCGCGATGGTGCCGCAGACGCGGGCGAGCACGGAGTCGCCGCGCTCCTTGGCGAGGCGGGCGGTGTTGCCGTGGGAGACGAAGGTGGCGCGCTCCTGGAAGGAGGTGTAGACGAAGCCGAGGTAAGGGTTGTTCTCCGTCCCTGGGTCCTGCGATCAATCGATGCACCGAAATAAGCACTCAAATTCCAGCGGTCGCCCTCCCTAAACATGTATGTCATTCCTCGAGGGACGAAGAAGCGTGTGCTCGACATACCATGCCGGCGCCGATGAGGTACTGCACCGTTTTCTCCAGCATGCGCATGTCGACGCGGCCGGACAGGTAGAGGTACTTGCCCAGGAGGTCGCCGTGGCGGTTCTCCTCCGCGGTCCACGTCCGCGTCCACACCGCCCACGGGCTCGCGCTCGCTCCCGTCTCGTCCCGCACGCCGTCGAGCGTGTTGATCATCGTCTGGTACGTCGGCAGCGCCTCCTCCGTGATCATGTCGCCCACCAGCACCACGAAATAGTCGTCGGGCAGCTCCGCCGTGCGGGCCCGCAGCGCCCGCACCTCCTCCTCGAACTCCTCCGTCGGCCTGGAGGAATCTGGCAGGAAGTCCGTCGGCTGCCAGCACTGCTCCACCGGCTTCAGCAGCGGCAGAAGCGCCCGGGTTGCCCACCCCTCCAGCGACCGGAACACCTCCACCTTCTCCGGCGGCATCGAGTGCTGCACCGCATCGCGCCGCAGCGGAGGCGCCGCTACCGCCGACACCCGGAATCTCCGCGAACCGACGGGCGAGGAGGAGCAGTGGAGGCGGCGAGAGAGAGAGAGCGAAGAGGCCTGCATGGCTGGCACCGGGGAGCTATGATGAGAGGTGGAAGATGGAAGCAGCTTCTCGCGCGTGCTTATATCAGCGTGGAGATCGAAATGCCCACGGTAATTGGAGAAACCGAGCAGCATACCACCGGTTTCTCCGTGCGCGTCGCCAAGATTCGAGCAGCATACCACCGGTTTCTCGTATTACGAGTTCCTCGATATGTGACTGGCCATGGAGATGGAAACCAGTGGGTGCAGCGGTTTCAGTTGAATTCCTGTGGGTGAGCTCCACTGGGAACATGAGGGTGCCGTGGAGTGTCACGCGAGGTGTGCGTGATGATGCGTCAGCAGTAAAACTTCCGATCTTTGACTTCTTGTCGACGACCGGGATTCTTGACGGCCTCCGCCCGGAGTTTGCTGGGGAGGATTGCAACTCCAATTTACAAGATTTGGTATCTTTTATTTTTGACCTTTTCGGATAACATTAGAAAATATAAGTGGAAAAGGATCCAATTGATTCCGATTCTACAACAAATTTGGACAACTAGATTTGCTGGTAAAACTATCCAAGAAAATAGATGGGAGAAATAGACATCATTTGGACATACATCTAATGTTCCTAAACATTGCCGAGAATGGGGTTTGTCGAAGCAGAAGAACCACTTCGGGAACTCTTCGCCGCAAAAAGTTAGCCGTTGGCACAACAAATAACCAAATGCGTCACACAAAATTACAGGAACGCCCCCGGTCGGTAGCTACTTTGCTTTCGCCCGCCTCCAACCACCGCCGTCGACTTCCCGCGGGCCTGACCAATTCGGTACTCCACCGTGCGAAAGAAGCCGACAAAGAGAGATCTCGAGTTGGAATTGGAGTTTCTTGGATCGGAGGAGTGAGCTCGGAGAGTATGAGGCGACATACGGCGAGGAAAACCCGGTCGATTTCCGGTTTCAATCCCGTTTCCCGCCTGTGAGATTTGCGATTTTGTGGAGATCTGGTTTCTTGACCCAAATTTGTATCTTGGTTCGACCAAGATCGAGTTCGAAGCTGTTCGATGCGGGAAAGAATCGTTCCTTTTCGCCCTTTTTTCTTGTTCTTTATCCTCGGGGTCGGTCTGAGACCAAGAACCTGCGGTTTGGTTGCCGTTTTGCCGATGTTGGAGTGGAATGTGAGATGCCTCGGTTCCGGAGCTTCGTCTTGATCTGCTGCTGAAGGGCGAGACGGTTCTTTGATTGATTCTCTGGTGCAGTAGATGGTGAGTGGTAGTTTTAGTAGGAGGCTGCCGGCTCGATTAACCCCCAGGATTGTGAGCAGCCCTAGGGTTTCCGCTCGCCGGAAATTGTGGGTCGCGACCAGACCTCCTTCCTTGGGCGATCTGGCCGCGGCCTTCTGTCTGGCCTCTCTCGTGCTCGTTGTTGGATGTCTCATGTATGTCTACGTTAAAGGATACCTGGGCAGTGGGAGTTTGGTTGCTGGGTTGACCGGCGACGCTGATGTCTGTGATATCTTTGATGGTCGCTGGGTGCCGGATAGCTCATACCCGCTGTACAACAGCTCGGAGTGTCCATTTGCTGAAAGGGGTTTCGATTGCTTGGCAAACGGGAGGAAGGATATGGACTATCTCAAGCGGAGGTGGAAACCATGGCGATGCGATGTGCCTAAATTTAATGTGCAGGATGTCTTGGAAAGGCTCAGAGGGAAAAGAGTCGTCTTTGTAGGTGATTCGATGAGTCGCACGCAGTGGGAGTCTCTAATATGCATGCTCATGACCGGAGTGCAGGATCCCAACACCGTTTATGAAGTCAATGGAAAACACATCTCAAAGACAATCCGCTTCTTAGGCGTTCGGTTCCAGACATTCAATTTGAGCATAGAGTTCTTCCGCTCGGTTTTTCTTGTACAGCAAAGCTTGCCGCCGAGACATGGGCCAAAACGGGTTCGAACGACACTGAAGCTGGACAAGATGGATGACATGAGCAGGAAGTGGGTTGATTCAGATGTACTTATCTTCAATTCTGGTCACTGGTGGACTCCGAGCAAACTCTTTGACATGTAAGTGTTTCGAGATTTCTCTTCTGTATTCATTTAGCTGCTTCGGATATTATAGCTTCAAAATTGATGCAAAGTAGGCAATTTTTATGCTCAATATATCAGCCACTCGTTATGCTATAGGAGTTCCAAGTACGGAAAACGGATACTAGCAATTACAAGAAGTCTTCTTTCATTTTCCAGTGTTAATACTGAATTTGAAATGGTCTTTTTCTCAGGGGTTGCTATTTCCAGGTTGGAGGAGCTCTGAAGCTTGGAATGTCTGTCGATTCTGCATTTACAATCGCCTTAAACACCTGGGCTTCTTGGGTTGAGACGATGGTCGACACAAATAGAACTCATGTCTTCTTACGGACCTTTGAGCCTTCCCACTGGAGGTATATGCTTATACCTCATTTAGTAGAATTAGTTGAGCCATCTAGCTGGATGGGGCAGACTTTCCTAATGGACTCGAGTTGTTTATTTCAGCAATATTCCATGAGCAAGTTACCCATGCTAGTATAATATCAAGTTTTGGTTGATATTAATAACTGGTTGGCTATATTATTAAAATATTTGGACTTTTTAATATTATCTGAATTAGAAAATAATTTCTATAATTCTGCTCCCTTCGATATTGATATACTATTTTGCAGACATGATAAGCCATTTTCTTGGAATTTGCCTTAGAAGTTGATGCGGAACAAAGGGCAGATTACCCTTGTGTGATGGTGGTTCTTGGTAGAAAATAATTGGAGGTTTAAAGTAATTTTATTCTACTGATCTACAGCATGAAAAATGAAATTTTTAACATATTTATTTCAATGGTTAGAGATGTTAACTTTAGAGTATGTTAACATCTCTAACCATTGAAAAACTATTAGAGTATATTAAAAACTATTTGATATAGTTATATTTTAATTACAAGTGGATCTAGCAAGTATTCTAAGTACAAGTTATATATTTTTAAATAAGAAAGTTAGGTAATATGTACAGAACTACCTAATTAGGTAATATTTTATCAAAAAAAACAAGCGGTAGATTTGCTTTATACATAAGTATAAAGCAAGAATGAAATAAAAGCTTCACATAAAACATAGGTGTGATTCTCTTCCTAATCTCATATTCTCTTCACAATAGAAGGTAATATCCAAATCTAACTCATCTCTCCGCTGTCCTATCTTTCAACTACTCATCGAAACATGGAAGTATATCCTGGCACCTTATATGGTCGGCATTAATCTGTAGTGGCCTATCTTGATTGTCTGTCCTTGGGTCCTGGTAGTTCAAAACTGATAATGTGGTAAACTTACTTTTCAGCTGTAGAAATTTGCTACATTGTAATTATAGTGCTGTTTCTGTGGAAACTGGAATGCTTTTGAGTTCCCCTTCATTCTGGAAAGATATATTGATGATTTCATTTTAATCCCTCTCAAGCAGAGCCTAACCTCCTTAAACATGTAATCGATCATTACTCTGTAGTTCATGGTTTCTCACAAATCCCTGAAATCTTGCCACATTTTTCGATGAAGAGTATGAAGACCCTAGGTTTGCGGAACAGTTAAGTGTTATCATGGTTCTTGTTGCTTTCAATTTCATGTAAGATGTAAAGAAGTAACCGCAAAGGATTTAAATCAGTTGGTAGTAATGATTCTCAAAAATGTGGACTCATCATTGGTGAGTGCTGATACGAACAACATTTCCCTTTCTCTCTGACAGTGCGCTAAAAAGTCTTATTTATTCTTTTAGTTTGAATTTTCTTAATTGCAACACTACTAGATACTCTGTTTGTGAGACAACAATTTCTTTTTTTTCTGACAGTGCGCTAAAAAGTCTTTATTCTTTTAGTCTGAGTTTTCTTAGTTGCAACACTACTAGATACATACTCTGTTTGTGTCTCATCCTGTCAAATGAGTATTCTGCATTAACTTGTACAGTAAAAGGTGCATTATTAATTTGTCTTCTGCCTCTCTGGTGTCACAGTGACTCAAACCAAAAGGTCTGTAACTTGACGCAGCACCCTTTGGCTGAGGCCAAAGCGAATGACCGGACGGAGTTTTCAGAAATCATAGTTGAGGTAGTGGAAAGGATGAAAGTTCCTGTCACTGTCCTTAACGTAACTCCGATGGGTGCATATAGAAGTGATGCTCATATTGGCACTTGGAGCCACCCTTCTACCATTACTGATTGCAGCCATTGGTGTCTCCCTGGAGTCCCAGATGCTTGGAACGAACTCGTGTTCTCCTATCTTCTGGTGAAGGGTGAGTTCCCACATGCTGGTATAAAATGGGATAAAGATCAGTAAGTCGTTTGTGAATATAATTGGTAAATAGCTCATCCAGGAAGCTATTCATTCAACATGCATATGATACTTGTTTCCTAAAAACATGACAAATTGCTAATCTTGTTGGTGTAACATATTTATCATTGATAATTAGATTAACAAAAAGGCTTGACAGTGCACAACGATTGTACCAATCTGTCCTTATCTGGTTATGAATTCAGTCAGCTACATATAATAATTTGTTAACTATAAATGTCGCTGTGTAGTAATACTATTACTGTGGTTAGTGCTACCATACCATCTTTATCTTATTTCTTTTCTGTGTGCAGGCTGGAGAAAGTTGTGAATCGATGTTCGGGATTGTGGTCTTTTCTATTTTCCTTGGTATAATTTGTTATTCTTTTAAGGTTCAACTTGGCAACGCACAAGAAGTGCAAGGTTGTCTGTGAGATGAAGCAGATTGCCAGGGGCAGCGGCTTCCATCCTTTTTTATTTCTTTCTTTTTAACTGTTTAGTTGTTACCATTTTTCCTTGACAAGTTCATGCAGTTGCCTCTCGCCTGTATTACGTATTTGTTTCTTGTCTCAAAGTAATAGGTAAATGATAATATTGAAACACGTATGCAATGACAATTATTCTGTTCTGATGAGATAATCAGTATTGATTTTGTAAGTAATTCCTATGAGAAGCCTTACTAATAAGTAATAACAACATGCTTCAGTGTCTCCCACACGACTATTCTATTTCCTTGTATCATTTCTGCATATTTTTTCTATGATTTTTTACCTACATCATCTGTTTTGTACTAGATGAAATATTGCAATCATCTGTATCTCATACTTGCGACCGACATCAATATTAGAGAACCCAATACTGCTTGTCTTCACATTTGATCTATACATAAACATATCTCATCAGATGACATTCCTATATTCTTGATTCTATTTGCTTTTTTTCTCAATTGAACTAGCAACTCCAAGAAAGATTCACCCTGTCAATGAGCTAGGCACAGGTACATCTGATTTAAAGGTTCTTCCCGGTAGATTCGTGGTGTACAGGTTTTCTTTGTTAGGACATCTATAAAATTAGTACTTGCATGATAATTTCTCTTTACTTAATGATACTGCTGATTGTTGGAAGCCTTTTTGGATTGGTTACCTCGGTATGGTAGACTAAAATTTCTTTTTATTGTAGATTTGTTTTCTTGATTTCTTATATTCTTTTTCAAAGGAGTAAACTGTTTTTTTGGTTGATTTCTTAGAGTAAGTTTACCTTTATGTAATTTGAGGAAAGAGAATGGTTTTAATAGCTAGATAAGACACAAAATGTACCCTGGAAATTTCCTTGTTTTCTGTCATATTATTGTAAGCATGGAACAGGACATGGATAAGAGGCTGAAGTTGTGCTGCTGTATTCCTTGGTGCCTTTCTGCAACTCCTCCTCCAGCTGTGTGATGCAGACTGGTGGTCCAAGTTCAGTGTGAGCTCACTGTGTGTGATCCCTACCAGAAGATAATTCGGCTCATCACTGCACATATGCAGTTTTCCAGGGAACGCTCCTCTAATGATTCCCATGGAGAACACCAGAGTTCCCAGAAGGAATCAGTCCACCGGAAAGAAAAGGAAGAGAGGAACATGCAATTAGTTTTCAGACCACAATGTCGATTGAATGGATTGAGATGTTTGTGATGATTAACAGAGTCAGCAGTTGGTAGCTCTCTGTCTCTTTCACTCCTTCTATGCTTCCTACTTGTGTCATCACGTTACTGCATGTCGAGCAACCTTTGCTGAATGCTCGTTGACAGGTTGAGTTTCGAAGTTTGCTGAATCATTTGCCGGAAGCTCGAGCCATGGCGATGACCAGATGGTGGTATTGGGATGAAAGCTTACTCTGCAAATACATGGTAAAAAAGAATCGACTACTTTTGATCTTATTAAAGAACCCAAGTGTGATGATCCGTGTGCAGATGATACATTTTACTGGTGAAATGAAACAGGTTGGTGGTCAACCACCATTCTCTCAAGAACACAAAGGTACAAATCAATGAAGCATGGTTAGCAGGCCTAAGTGCTTTACATTCGATTAAGAAGGAGATGAAACCAAAGAACGAAGGCAATGCATGTACTCATGTTTTGGATAAAGCCGGCTTGCCCCAGTTCTGCAGCACGGCCTCCCACCGGCAGAAACTCTCGAAGCAGATATGCCGCCTTGGGTCGGTCACATTGCGCTTCCAGTGCTCGTCGGGGAAGTTGGCCGTCTCGGCGTTCCTCCGGTTGTACTCCAGCCCGGCCTTGGTCACCGTCGACAAAAGGCACAAGTTCTGCAGGTTCTCCGGCATGCTGTCGTGCACTCTCCACCACGTCGCATGGGCTTCGTCGCTGGCAAAGCTGCGGTAGAGGATGGAGTTCCAGTTGCAGTCGAAGTCCCGGAAGCACAGCCATGGCTTCAGCCCCAGGTAGTGCAGAACGTAGAGGCCCGGCGTGTCAGCCTTGAACAGCATCGTCTTCTTCGCTTTGACCTCCTCGCTGTCGCCCTCCCAGAAATGCTTCAGGAAGTTCATGTGCCTCGGAATCCGGTGCCACCATGTGAAGATCTCGTTCAGGTAGCCCTGATCCCCTCCGTTGTAAGACGTTATCTCGTTGATGTGATCCATCAGCAGCTGGAACGTGCAGTTGCAGGGCTCCACGACCATCACACCGGAGTTGAAGATGGTCGCGTTGTTGCCCGTCGCGGAGATCTCTGGCATCCCGAACAAGAAGTCGATGTTCCTCAGAATCAGCAGGTCGGCGTCGATGAAGATGACCTTGTCGTACTCGGTGAGCTGCCAGAGCCGGAACTTGCTGTAGTTATACTCGTTGTAGGCGTTCTTCTCCGCCTTGGGGTTTCGGATCCTTTGGATCACTCTCACCTTCCACCCCGCAGCTGTGAGGCCGCTCCGGTGGTGGTCGCTTATCGATTCGTCCACCAGTATGACGAGGTCCCTGGTTGACCCAGCCAACCGGATGCTCCGAGCAGCGGCGATCGCGCCGCAGACGTATACTTCCGCGGAGTGCAGTATCGTGGCATACGCTTCTCGAGTTCCTTCCCCTGTTTGCGGCCGCACTGTAGGAAGAGAGAACCACACGCACAATGGGAACTCTGTGAGGAGCTCGAGGATGAAACGAGTAACATGTTGGAATGCAGAAAGGAGGACACTAGTCGAACAGCTGACCTTCTGCTTTCAGTGGAACCGCAAGTTCGCACGACCCGATCGGAAGTCGGAGCTTCTCCTGCAACATGGACATCTCGGGTTCGTACAGCCAAGCGTTCCCTTCGCGTCTCACGAGGTTCCTGCAGGTGAACAGGTTGGGCAACGGGAAGCACTCGGTGATGAAGAGCACACGGACAGGGGAGAGCCCTCCGGCGGAAGCTGCAGCGAGCTTGGCTGCAGAGAGCTGCAAGTGCAGTCTCGCCACGTCTCTGGCCCAGCTTCCCGACCCGTGGCAGGGCAGCTTTACTGCGACCACATCAAATCTTGATCCTTTCTCGACCTGGGGCTCCGGAAGAGACGGACAGGCGGGCACTTCAGTGTCTTCTTCCTCGTCGATCCATTCCGGATAAAGAACATTCCATGTTATGCTCGTGTCAGCGTACTCCAGGCGCACCGGCGAGATATCTGCATCGGGTATCGTCTGCCTCCAGTAGCCAACCTCGGAAAGGTTGAAATTTAGCAAGCCGATTTGGAGATTGCCTTGTCGACCGTCTGCACTTCCCACAAGATTTGGTATTCCTTGCCAATCAACTTCCAGATTCGATACGTATCGAGGATCTGAAGCTGTCTGCTGCCACATCCGACCAACATCTACAAGTCTGGACCTGCATTAAGCGACAGAGCATTCAAGTTTCAGTGCTTCCGGTGACGAAAACATCAGATAGCGAGGAGGAGGATGATGCAGCAGACATAAGCATACTTGGAACTCGACTGCTGGAGTTGCTCGGTGGGCTCCGTCGGGGAGTAGAGAAGTGTTAGAACCGTACAGCATGTGATGATGAGCAGGGCTAGTTTCAGCGAGTGGAACTTGCAGGTTGAACTCCTATCTGGAAATATGATCTTGTATCTGTCTCCCTCTTTGGAGTCCCTAAACTTCGTCTTTCTTTTGCTGTCATCACTGGAATCAGAAAAAGTATTCCGGTGTCAAAACTTACCGGCACAAGAAAGAACTGGACGAATCGAATCAAAACAACTTGAAGTAAATTCTCAAAAACAAAGGCGACTGTTCTTCCACATGATGTGGTTTTACTTTCAGATCATACAAGACAACATAAAGTTCAGTATTTGATGAACAGTGTTTACTCGCAGGTGCTTGGATGCAGCATGTGGCACTGTGTGTCTCATGCAAGAAACAAGAAACCTTCCCACCCTCCGATGACACAGATGAGGTGGAGGAGAAGGAGGTGACGAATCCTATGGGAGACCATGTTAAGACAGTTTTGGATTATGCGTCCTGCTGCATGTGAAAGCTCAGAATCTTTTAAGATCATCATGATGGAGAAATCTTCCAGCGGAGGAAGATAAGATGTCTACAGGGAACAAGCAGATCGATCCTTAGAACTCCAGAAACAAGCATGATTCGTCTTCGGATCATGCTGAGCTTCCGGAGTTCTTCGAAGCCATGGTTATGATGTCGTGAAATCCTACTCAATCCAATAAGCCTTCGTCGAGAAGAACAGAGGAAGTGCTCCTCAAAGAAGCAATATCTATCGCCCCCTGAAATCTCGAGTACAACAAATACTCAAGAGAATCGGAGACAAGACATGATCTTCTGACAGCTAACATTTCGACTCCAATCAAACATCCGGCGATGCAAACCAGAGAGAAGAAAACAGCAACAAAATCAACATCCAAGCATCAAACAGGGGAAGGATCAGAGAAGAATACCAGCAAGAAACGACTCAACCAGGAATTCAGTGCCAGTCAACGAAAGAAACGATGAAACCATCAGGTAGAACAGAGCAGAAACAATTGCTTATGATGAATTCCCCACCGAAAGAACCAAACAATTCTAAGAGGAGGAGAATACCGTGATTCAAGAAGCTTGGGGAAGGTGCCGTTCGCGCCTCTCATCTCGATCAGTCTGATGAAAGCATCGTCCGCTCTCCCATCAACGACAAGAGCAACTAGAAGAAGAAAAGCCAATCTCAAATAGCAGCAGGCCGAGACCAATATAGATTAACAAAGCTCGAAGATTCCAGGAAGAGGCAGAGGGGTTCAGAAACCTGGAACATGGGAAGCATAACAAGCAGAAGGAGCATTTAAAGAAAGGTGTCGTCGGCAGCTAACCGGAGAAATCAATGGTTCTAATGACAATAGTTAATGTGATACAGATCGACATTTGACCAGTTAAACAGCAGATGAACCGGAAGACCGAGTTCATGGTTAAAACCATGGTCCAACAAGTACACTGCCGAAAGACTACTGTTCCGAAGAATCAAACATACCAGAGATCGTCAACCTTGCGATGATGAGAAGTTGCGTCGAACACTGCTGGTAATCTTCCGGTAGAGGTGGGGGGCGGGAGCGGCACTGGACGCGCCTGAGAATTCTGGAAGATAAAGAAGCCTATCAACAAGTCAGTAGCAGACAAAAAAACTTGGGGACTAAATTCGCAGCACAAATCAGTCACCGTCAGAATGAGCTGAATCATTCCAAATGCTAAAACTGTAGCAGAGTTTTTAAGTCCTTTCCATCGAAATCTGATGCCAAATATTTTTTTTTTCCGTGTGTAATTACCTCACAAAAATTCCGAAACTCCGGTAAAACATTGTTACCATTGATGACGTGAGTCCCCGACGCCATGCATGCACACAATCCGACCTGACGGCTAATAATTAGATTCCTTCTTCATCTTCTTCTCCGTGCTGTTTCCTCCTCAATGGCGGTGTGAAACATGCGGACACGTCTCGCGGTCTTCTTCCCTCGCTTTCTTTACTCGCTCGAGGCGGCTATTGTGGACTTTGAAAGCTGGAGTTCCGTTTCACGGAGCGCTGCTCCACGGATCGAGTTCGGAGATGATGATGAGGGCGGCGGGGCCGCGACTTCCTTCTCGTTGCTCCCAGAGACACATGTGGTGTCGTGACTGCACGAGAGCGGGATGGGACCCCACGTACGGTGTCGGTGCAGTGAATCGTGACAAGAACGCGCACCGGCGACGGATGTGTGTAGAATAAATTATTATTGTGTAAATAATTAAAATTTAAATTTAAATTTATCATCAAAACAAATATAATAGAAATAAATAAATTAGAAGAATATTTTCATCAAAATAATCTCCTTAGAATTTATTTTATTGATCAATAAATATAATTAAACGATCACATACTCTAATTAAAATATGGATTTATCATATGGAGACGAATGGTTCCGTCTAACGATTGCGTGCAGGAAAGAGAAACCAAATGTCACTTTTTTGGAATTTAATATTTCTTTTAGGTGTTTTACTTAGGTTGGAAGAAGAAGAAGAAGACAATACATTTTTACCAAACCCTAATTGACCTGAAAAAGGTTGATTTCCGGCACTCCACTTCAGATATTTATTTTGACCGATTCTGCCTAATTCTTCTTAAGTTTATGCTCTAAAAAAAACAAGAAACGATTAAAGGGAAATTATTTATGTGTATATACAATCTGAAAGGATGAAGATTTTGGGAGGAAAAAAAAATATACATTTTTGCAATTTTATTTGTCTCTTCCGAGAGCGTAAAAATTACAAACCTGAGATAATAAAGTTAGTTAAAATTAGAAGAAGTAAAAAAACCTTTTCGTAGGAAATGATGATGTGTCGATGCAATAATTAGGGCTTAGATCTTGTGTTGTTCTAAGCACATCCAATTAGATTAAGGATAGATTCTGTGTTCGAGCTAGCTGTCAGATGACGTATTCATGAAGAACAAGACGCAGTGATCCCAATTGGCCTTTTAGATGATTGCGGATGAAGACAACTCTATGCATGTGGGGCTCTTTGAAGTGGGGAAAGCCCTAATAATTTTCCACCAATTACCAACCTGTTTTATTTTTAGAAAAATAAAAATAAAATTTTAATCCTCGAATTGAAATAAAAATATGAGATAATTAAATCAGATGTTAAAAGTAAAATCTAGACGAACGTAAATTAATCATCGTCTTAAACATGTTTTCTCGGTCTCTCGTGTTACCACTCGTTAACGACTTAAGTTAAACAAATCAAAAAAGATTATTGAAAAGTAATAACTTTGGAAAGAGCAATAGTTTTTATTTATAATGATTTGATTTGATGGAGACTCCAAATTTTTCAATAATTCTTTTATTTTTATCTCACTTAACCCTCGAATCCGTCGCTCATAATAAATAAAAATGAAGAAATATTTTTTTTCATTCTGTCTTCGATGAAATAAATATTGTAATTAGTTGGGATATCACTATTTATTATACTTGCGAACGAGGGTCCTCTCCCTTGATATTAGTCAGGGATCGGGTTTTATACCTGCGAACGAGGATCAGTTATACATGACCCGTTAATGGTTGTCGATTCCTCAAGCAACTGGCTTATACCTTACGCACGAGCGTTGATTGACCTACATATAACCGCATCGTGTGGCAACGTTGACTTGTACGACGTCGAACAGTATAGAGGCGATCGTGTCAACCTAGAGCTCTTTTGTTAGGACTGTCATCGATCGTTGTCACGTGGACGATGCTGAAATATATCATATCAATATCGATCGTAATTAGTTGAGATATCACAACTTATTATCGTATTAGTATCATCTCAAATATAAGATTATGAATATATATATATATATATATATATTAAATTACGGCCATTAATGAGTTCTATTACTAGGCTTTTAAGGCTTTTACACCAATCTTACATTTAGTGTAGCTAAGACAATTCAATCTAGTGGATTACTGTGAGGACAAATGCATCATTTGCTATGGGTCAAAGAACAAAAAGATAGATCTCCCTAATTAATTTGCTTGAATTCTTGGTGATGTATGGGTGGGGGGTGGGGAATCAAACAACACCAATAACAAAAAGGATATGCTGAGAATATAATATCTCAGGACTCACATTAGAAAGTTCTTTCTGCATCAGAGGGACAGGATGTGATGTTAGGTAGGTGATGGATGGTTAAAGTACACATATAAGTACAACAGTGGTAGCACAAACCATGCTCAACTTATTTACTATTAACATATTTCCTTCCTATAAATTATGCATGAGTATGGGGTGGAAAGATATGCACATAAATATATGATATCTAATATCATCATAATATCAACCCTCACTATCTACATTTTTTTTTTTTAATCTCTTTAAGTAAAAAATTCTTAGTTTTGACTATTCAATTGTCTTTCATATTCCAAACTCTAATTAATTTTCTCGGATTGAATCGATAATCAAATTATCAGCAACATATTAATTATATACAGATATAAATATAAACAATATCATCATTACCTAAGACTTGTTGGCATCTAATCTAAGAGAAGTCTTGTGCGAGACAAGTAACAACTACAAGAAGCCAAAGATGGCTTTGACCACCAATCGCAACCCAAGCTTGGAGACGAAGAGACTCCCTTCTCTCCCCCACCGTTGCTAGCATTGATGTCTGTGAGTACTTCGCCATCATCGATGGGTGTGGCTTTGACCAAACCCCATTTTTCTTGCAAACTAGTCGACGCTCCATTTGAACTAACTCTCACCATTATTTCTTTCTCCATTGTTGACGCACGCAGCAAGCAGTACATTTGGAGGAGGAGAAGAAAGAAGAAGAAGAAGAAGGAGGTCGTCGTCTTGTGAGTCAAACAACCATGGCGTGAAGCGACATTAAGCCACTTGAGAATTCCTTTTTCTTTTATGCTCGTCTTCCGATTAGGTTGTACTACTGTTGACGTTGACAACACTCCGTTTACGTTTGAGATCCTCCTTCTTCCTTCCTTCCTTCTTCACCCAACTTTTGTTGACACGAATCAAAGGAATGCATGCCACTTCTTAAACAAACCTTCGTGCTCGACATGCGTAGAAATAAACAAGAGTGATGATAAGAGTAGGAAGAAGGAGACAAGGACTCCAAATCTCTTACAACATAATATATCATAATATATCATATATTAAGGGATCGATACCATTAGAAGAATCACGTCGAAAATTTCATCCGATATCAATTTTAGTATAGATCGACACCATTTTAGACAAATATATGTTTACGACGAAGAATAAAATGTAAAAATATTTTCTTATGCTTCTTTAATCTTAAAATTATAAAAAAATTATTTCGATACTACTTGGGTGACAAAATCACAATTACGAGAATGAGATTAATTGATGTATAAATCTTCACACTATCATATATGTTTGTGTAATCCTATTTTTATGTTATTACTAATTATTGGTATGTACTTCAAAATTCAATGGTCATAAAACTTTCATTTTCGGTCCTAATTTGATGGCAATACGTTTTGGACGGGCACATACTAAAAGCCGTCGTCAATTTGTCTTGTCGAGTGTTTGCATCCCATTTGACACGAACTTTACATCAACCGATTTGGAATTAATCGAAAAATGCCAAAATTGCATATTATAATTGAAATCCAGTCAATTTTGTTTGTTTGTAAGTCGAATAGGAAGCCACTCCACAAAAAATAATAATTATTATTATGTTTGGGGCTCCAAGACAAAACCATCACCATTATTTGTTTTGGCATATTAGTAAGGTTCATTTATTATTTATTATTTATTTATTAAGATTGATATGAATATGAAAATATGATCGGTGGTGCTTCTCATATAATTAATATAGTATAATTATCATCTTAGCTATCTTCTTATCATCATATGACTAACATCTTAATACTATATGGTTGACATCTTTGTGCTATATGATCGACACTTCAACAACTACTTCTCGTAAATAATGTTGATAGCGACGATCCAATTTGCCTAATATAAAATGATTCGCTAAGTACATTACCAAAGACTCGTTCTAATATTATTCAAAATATTGATTAAATTATTTGAACTTAAAACTAATTCAAACTTTGAATGAGCATCGATGAAAATGACTTTAACTTAGTTCTCTAGATTTAATCAAAT
This sequence comes from Musa itinerans, assembly GCA_001649415.1. Lineage (NCBI taxonomy): Eukaryota > Viridiplantae > Streptophyta > Magnoliopsida > Zingiberales > Musaceae > Musa > Musa itinerans. Next base: position 1,251 of record LVTN01000101.1, on the reverse strand, counting down.
GAGTATTGTGCCGGTCAAGATTAAACTATAATCATCAACCAAATCAAACAATGAATATATATATATATATATATATATATAATTAAAATATAAAGACTATTTTCAAACTTTGAAATAAGAAGTAGGTAAAACCCCAAAAATTATATTGGTAGTAAAAAAATACCACATGGATAACAAAGAACTCTTTTTTAATGAAACAAAAATAAGGATTAAATTTTACATGAAAAATTGAAAATTTTCAAAACAAAAAAGAATTGTGATGCAAAATTGGACCCTATAAATAGGAGAGGATACTACTAATCATCAACGTCACGTAATATGAAAATTTGGTTCCCGATTCATTAAAACCGAGGTTGACTAATGGATCGATGAAAGCCAACGAAAGAGAGACGATAACGACGATGATGATGATGATGTTGATGACCCTTAATTGGAGTGGGTCCATGTGTTTGTTCGGCGAACATGATCACCATAACTAAGTTCTTAACTTGCAATTAATCGATTCAACCATACGTTGATCCCACCATAATAGCTATCAACCTTTTGTAGCCCATGTTCATGGAATCCTACCTTCGTCCCACTAATTAATGTGGTCCGCTAGTACATCAATTACTTCGATTCACTCAAACAACCGTATGGTGGGGGAGAAAGAAATTATTATTTGCATGATAAGACTTTTGTTCGTCGAGCCCAATCATTTACTACTTCGCATTAGATCTTGTTATTTTGGTAAGCTTCGATTACATTAAAGAAAGTTCCACTTCGTTGCATGCATTTCTATGTGCAATCTTGCATGATGTATAATTCTTATGACTTCGAGTATTAATTGGGTTACGATCTCAAAGAAATCTTATGATCTAAATGATATGAATCTAATGATACAAATGATATGGTCGGAGCCACACGGGCCGAAAACTACTACACCATTGTTGGGCCATCGTTTCTCTCCACCATCTACTAATTTCAACCTTGGGAACTTTCCTCCCCATCGAGGAAGATTTCAATTCGAATCGATTTGGCAGTCTATCGATTCAGGATCGAATGATAGTGTAATTTCGATTCTAATTACGTCGAGTTGAAATTATAAAAAAAAATAATAGATTCAAATCGTCGATTTCGATTCGATTCGATTTCGGTTCGAATCGATCAAATTTTAAAAAAATTAATATGGTGGCAAATAGTCAAATAAATAATTATTTTAAGATTTCTTATATTATTTCATAATTTAAAATATAATAAAAATGCAAAAAA